>VMKM01001186.1:0-170766 GCA_008360985.2 Macquaria ambigua | reverse complement strand
GCTCAACAACAGCTGGCTCTGTCTGATCCATCTCTCACACACACACACACACACACACACACACACACACACACACACACACACACACACACACACACACACACACACTCTCTCTACCCTGCTGTCCTGTCTGTCCTAGTCTCTGGTTGACGCTGCTGGGTTGCCAGTCTCTTGCAGAGACAGCACTCAACATCTCTATAGCTCCTGTACTGAACACAAATTTACAAAGAACTCCTGCTGTCGCACCCCGCTTAGAGACTGTACATCAAAACCTCAAAATGAGGGGCACAAGACAGAGAGGAAGGGGGGGGGGGGGGTTCATAATTTCTAGGAGACAGGTTTATGGTGGAACCACCATGACCTCCACCTGAAGAGGTGCTACAACAACCTCACGTTACTTCCATCTTTGTCACAGTTGTCAATCATGACGTGACACCCCCTTTTTATAGCATCAAATAACTAATTAAAAACAAACTGATCAGAAGAACGAACATGTGAACAAACATCAGCGTGATAAGAACTACCTAAAATGAGAGAAACCATCTTTGGGAAAAAATTATTTGACGTGTACTTTGATTTTTCAGTTTGGCCCATGTCCCATCCGCTAACATGGAGGGAGCGGGGCTTATGACCTATACTGCAGCCAGCCACCAGGGGGTGATCCAGATGTTTTGGCTTCACTTTTGGGGAGCTGTCATGTCGTCCATCTTCATATACAGTCTATGATACGAACCTACCCAACTGTAGGTTTGTTGTAGTCTGTGTGAAGGTATGAATGATCTGCAGCAGTCAAAATACTTCTTACTCCCCAAAAGTCAGTTAGAATTCACCTTAATTTAAATGAAAGTGCTTCAAAATGCCATTCATGTGTCCTACAGAAACAAATCCTCCACAATTCATATCAAGCACTCCTCTCTCTGTTTCAATGAATTTATAACACATCCAGTTTTTATTCTTTTATTCATTGATTCTTTCCTAAGAAGGGACTGAAGAACACTACAGTCCTGTGTAGCTCCACAAGAAACAAGCACTGAACTGAGCTGAACCTGTAAGAAACGAAACCTCACGGCTGAGCGACAAAACGTCCTCCAGACCCAACAGTCACCTTTGACTTGTGAAGCTTTTCTATGCATCACACAACCAGTATGACCGAGAGTCTTCAGAGACAACTAGAGGGACCAAGTGAGGTAGTGCGGAGAGGGTTTCAGTGTCAGATCGAGAAGGAGAGAGGGAGCTCCTGATGTGAATCATGCAAAATTTATGGAAGCAATAAAACTGTTCAGCGTGAGGTGCCGATGGCAGAGAAGCATTATACACTGAAGCACTGGGTAGCAAAAGATAACAAGCAGAAGAAGAAATAATACAAGCTGAAGTGTTGCCTGGAAGACAATTCAGAGGGCAGCACGGGAGCACAGTGGTCTGCCTGCTGCAGGTGATACCTCGTTAAACCTGAGCGCCAGCCCAAAGATACTTCATTTATGAAGGTTTTTAAAAGAAGTGGATCATCATGCAAGAGATCAGGGAACACGTACGACATTCTGATTTATTCCAAAACTATTGTTAACATTCAGTTGCTAAGTGATCAGAGTATTCACCAAAACCCCTACCATACAGACCAAACTAATGTGCACTTTTTGGCAAGAAATCTGGTTTTGTCCAGCAAATTCAACACGTGAAATCAGGTTTCCCATTTACACAATTTTCTATAAATGTGGCTACCACCAAAAGCTGCTAATAATAAGATTTCTTAATGATCTTTAATTTTGAAGCTTTGTTTTTTTGTTCTAAACTAGTTTTCAGGCTTTTTGTCAAACTGTCATTCATTTCAATTGCAAACAAAAAAAAAAACAAACACATTACAACACAAAGATTACAGAGATTTGGCCCAAACGCTCTACTGGATATACAGTAACGGTTTTAAATATTTTAAAACTACCATAAACGGAGCGTGAAGTGTTCAGATAGCTTCACCTCTGATCATCTCTCCTGCAGATCTGCTGTAGATGCTTCTGGCAGAGGAATTGATTTTTTGTTTAGCGTAGAATTTAAACCCACTGATTGTTAGATAACCACCTCAACACTAGATGAATGTGTTATGTTCCCTATTAAGCTGTATTGTTCAGTAAATGTGTACTTTTCATTCTTACATTCACTTTTTGATATAACTTGCCCTAAATTGTCTTTACTATCTGCAATCTCTACTGAAATCAGAAACATGAAAATCATCTCTCGGTTATTTTTCAATTCATTGTTTGGTCTATGAAATGTCAGAAAATATAAATAAATGTCAACCACAAATTCCCAGAGCAAAAGGTGACGTCTTCAAATTGCTGTCCGACCAACAGCACAAAATCCCAAAGTATATAATTTACAGTATAAAACATAGAAAAGCAGCAAATCCTCATATTTAAGAAAATTAACCCAGAGAATTTTTTATATTTTGCTTCGTAAATGATCAAAGTGAATCATCAAAATTAACTTTATGTTGTTCAACTTAATGAATCAACTAATGGTTTTGGCAACTAAACATAAGCAGCACAAGCGGACCACTTGAGGTGTCACATTGCATTTTGAGGAGGTACACTTTGGAGGAGCTACAGAGCCTCAGCACACAGCCTCTGTAACACCTCGACAAAGATGCATAAATCCACCTTAACTCTCTACTACTACTACTCTCGCACTACTGTTAACGTGCCATTAAGCAAACCACTCAGTGACACAACTGTGGCTGTACTACTTCCTGGTGTGGATGTGTCTATCTGAAAAGCATGCAAGTACACTCTGGCACAACCCTTCCCGTCATAAATAAATGTGATTAAAACATTTTTTTAGATAACATCAGTCTGTCTCCGCTGTAAGAAGAAATCAACAGAACAAAGACTCTCAGGATGTGAAGAAAAACGTACAGGTTTCCCGTCAGGCTCTTAAATACATGTTCTCCTCTGAGGGACGAAAAGTCTAAAGAGACATCCAACATGTCGTCAGCTGCAGCTCTGAAGGTTGGCTTCAGTGCGTTTGATTTCGTGCGTGCGCCGGACAAGGTGAACAGTACAGTCGGAGAAAAGGGACGCTAATGCCACACACACACACACACACACACACACACACACACACTTCATCCAGATTTGACAAGGTTAGTTAATCATCTGTCACAGGGACAGGGGAACGGACAGACTCCCCTCTCCTCTGTCTGTCCTCCATCTCTTCCTCTCTGTTTATCCCTCCATCTCCTCCTCTATTCCTTCCTTCATCATCTCTCTATCCAAGGGCAACTGTCCTTCTCCACCGATATTAACCTTGTATATCACAGCACACGGTTTTATCTTTTTCTCTCTGTCTGCTTGTCTCCGTTTCCTCTTCTCTCACTCTGTCTCCCCCTTTCCCTCCCCCCCACAGCCTCTCTCACCCTTCCACCCTCTTTACAACCCTATGAGCTGAGGCCTTTCCCCCTCCCTGGTAGGGACGAAGCTGTCTTCATATCATTCAGTCCTCTAATCGGACGCACATCATTGCCTCCCAGCAGCTTAGCCCAAGGTACATCTAGTGGTCCTTTTCATAAAGAGAGATAGAGAGGGATGGAGGTTGAAAGAAGGATGAATGGATGGATGGATGGATGAGCAATGGGGGAAATTTAAGACATTGTGAACTGTAAGAGGGAATGACAGAGGCATAGAGGAAGTAAGAGAGAGAAAAATTAAGGGATAGGGGTAAGGAGATGAAGGCAGATGGATATAAGCAGGATGGAGGTGGATGGATGAATCCAGTTTAACCAGCACATTACTGGAGAGGAGAGGAGAGGAAACAGACTAAAAAGGGAAAAAAGAAAAGAGGGAGAGGAAAGGAAAGGAAAGGAAAAGAAGGGAGGAGAAAGAAAAAGAAGAGGAGAGGAGGGGTAGGAAAGCAAAAGAAAGATAAAGGGTTAGAAGAAAAAATAAAGAAAGGGAAAAAAAGGACAGAAAATGAAAGTAAAAAAGATGAGAGGTAAGGAAAGAAGAGGAAAGGAGATGACAGAGAGGAAAAGAAAGGAAAAGAAAAGAAGAGAATGGATGTAAGAAGGAAAAGGGACAGACAGGTTGAGCAAATATGGCATGAACCAAATAGGAAAGGAGCCATAAAAGAGGTGTTAATAATGGAACATGTGGGGAGAGAAACAGCAGGGAAAATGGGACCAGGCGAGCATAAGGAAGAGTCAAAAAGACACAGAGACAGAGGATGAAGTGAAAAGAAAAATAAAGCAAAGACGGCCAAAGTAGAGGAGAGAGTGCATCAGAGGCTGTCCTGTGCGGAGGCGACGAGAGGCGTGCATCTATCAGCTCCGTGCTCGCTGCGAAAAGCCGCCAGGGACGGAGACACCAGTCAACTCAGGAAATAAGAAAATGATTAAGAGCGATTTAATGTCACGCCGCCCGCCAAGCCAAAACGCACATCTGTCACAGGGAGACCGATGTTACTGCACCTCCCTCTCACTTCTCCCTCCCTCGCTCACACTCCAGCAGTCACTCATTCATCCATTACACTCTCCCATCTCCAAGGTTTTTTCACATCTAGGCCCATATCATATACTTTCCCAAACCCAGCCCCCTGAGCCTTCAAATTGCATGCACACACACATTTTCCCGTGGCTTCTGCTTTCGATCATCTAACTCACACACATAATCTGTTGTTAACAATTTCAACTATGGGATTTGCTGTGATTATTTCCATATGATGCAAAACAAAGCATGGGAAAAACTGCTGACAGACGGATTCCAAGCAGAAAAATATGGATGCACATAAAACATGTGTGCATCTCTGTGAGCGTTTGCCTACATCAGCACCATCTTTCTCTGAGTCCAACCTCTCTGCTGTTCACTAGAAACAATAAGAAATGGAAGCAGAGATTTAAATAAGCAGCCCTCAATGTCTGCAGACCACAATCCTGTCCAAACTACACGAGTAGTTTCCCTTTTCACTGCTCAAGTGCTCTGCTGGTCGCCACAAGCTTAACAGAAACCAAAGCCCACACTCACAGCTTTTAAACACTGCCCCCATCAGGATGTTTGTGTCTATTACAGTGCTGTAGACTGCTGGCAACAGTTTCTACTTGTCATGTTTTTAATGAAAGGCCTCATGATTTCTATTAAAAGCAATTCAGAGCAAAAAATTAGGCAATATATAGCTTAAAAGAGAGAATTCCTCCAAAACACACTGGAAAAATCTCTCTCTTTAGTTATTTCTGTCTATAATTGAACTTTAAAAACTTTATTTTCTTAGAGCAAACTTGTTTCCCAGAGAAATCAACTTCAATGTCAAGGCAGGTTGTTGCAGAAGAGAAAAATAAAACATTATTTCTAAAAAATACTTCAAACAAGGTGATTTGATTTGAAAGAGGTTAACATATTCATATTGTTTTTCACTTGTTTTAAAAAGGCAAAACTTTAAGGTCTTCAAATTACAGACAAAAATAATAATGAAGAGATTTTGCAGTGCATGGACGTTTCTTGCAAAATAAAAACAATTTTTTTGCTGATGCTCAAACCAAAGATAAAAACAGGGTAAACCCCTGTGTGACCTTTGCACTCACCATTGCACTTCCCTCCGTTGATAGGGTCGCCATAGTAACCGGGCATGCAGCTCTGGCAGTGCATCCCTGCTGTCAGGTTCCCACAGTGCTCGCACACGCTGCCATTCACACACCTGCTGTGGCCATTACACTGACACGCTGCACACAAAAACACACACAGAGTAAAAGATACACTCAGCTGCTAGCAGCTGCTTCATGAGGATTATAATGTTCAGTTTTTTATTGAAAGAGGTGTCGATTCAACTTTATGGTCATTTAGCAGGCTGCAGTTTGTGAGAGGTGTTTCTAATATTTAGTCTATCTTCATTGATATAAATGGGGTTATGAGTGTGCCCTGATGTGAGCACAAGACAAGGCCAGAAGCAGCCCTTCTTCCCCCTGTGTCAGTGCTATTACTTGAAGATGGAAGAGTTATAATGAAGATGCACATCATACTTAAGACAGAACACAACAGACATACCCCCTTTCCACCAGCGCAAACCTAGTGCTAGTTCTAGGCTGGTCCTAGTGTCGGTTCGGAGTTGGTTTAACTTAAGAACCAGTTTGCTTTTCCACAGGCTAGAGAGCCACCATAGAGCCACGTCATTACGTCACTGTATACATCTCCGCTTTCCCAGCAACGCTAGCGCCAACTTAAAGCACAACAGCAACAAGGGTGGACTACATTGTCTCTTTACAAGTGTTGCTCGTCATGATTGCTATGGACGCCGACTACGTTCGAGAAGAAAGGTAATTACCTAACACATTTTGGTTCTTGTTAACACTGAATTTAAGTTTTAGTTGGTCTTGTTGGTCATGATAATCCCGCTCCCAGCCCCTGACATAAGCGGTTCTTGGTTTTGTGTGATCATGTTGTGTCTAGAGCCTGATTTTATGTTGTGTCTTAGTGTTTAATGTTGTTTTATTGTGTCTTAGTGGTTAATGTGTCTAATGCCGTTTTATTTTGTCTTAGTGCTTAATGTAGTTTTTAGAGCTCGATTTTATACTGACATCTATTTTATCTTGTACAGCGTCTTTGAGCACTTGTAAAAGCGCTTGATAAATAAAATGTATTATTATTATTATTATTATTATTATTATTATTATTATTGGTTCTAGGCCAGCAAAATGTTGGTGCAGTTCTAGAACCAGTTTTCCTGGATGAGAGCCGGTTCTTTGGCTCTGGCTCTGGAGAACTGGTTCGAGATTAGGCACCGGATCCGAACTAAACCTCGAACTGCCTTGGTGGAAAAGGGGTAACAGACAGCTGAGAGTAACAAATGTAAACAGAATAAAATCTCCGCATGAATGTGGCCAGTAAATGAGCATGTGGTCTCTTCCAGTGGTTCACTCACCGGGACATTGGATGAAGGCCCAGTTGTAGCCTCTATCAGATGAACAGAGACTCTGATCCAGCACCATGTCTCTGTCTCGTAGTCTGTCTCGGTCTCGGGGCCCAGCCCTGGCAATGGCAGGCTTCAGGGGGCCTCGGTAGGAGCCCTCCATGCAAACACCCCTGCCGGTGTTACTGGGATCACCACACCAACCGCACTCCGCCCTCTCCAAACACTCTGCACATGTCCTCAGACCTGAACAGTTCTGGGCTGCAGAGGGGATGTGAGACAGGCAGAGATGGAGGGAGAGGGGAAAAAGAAGAGAGGAGATGAGGAATCAAAAAGAGACTAAAACTAGTCAGAGACAAACAAAAAGTGTGTTTTGTTCACAAATGGAACTCGTACCATTATACTAGAGTACAAAATTGGCAATTGACTTTTTCTATCTTTGATAATTGTTCATGACACCATGAATTGGCCTCTTTACTTCCTGGTCAGACCAGAAAGTGGCACAAAACTGTTTGTGCATCCTCAAACTTACCAAGGAACTAAACAAGCCAAGTGTCTTCTGATCTCTGATCTGACATCCTAACTGCCAGGACAACATTGTTCGTCAGTGCCTGCCAAAAATGTGCTGCAAATGATTTATAAAAAATGATTCACATGGGCTTTTTCTGATCTGCCAATGCTGCAGTTAAGGTTTGGTTAGATTAGGTTGCAGTTCAAAAACTACTTGGCTCAGGTCAGGAATAAATCACGGTCCTGGTTAGAAGAAACCAACGCTGACTTGGCAGGAAATGGGATGAGAGCAGCGATCCCCAGTGTCACAGTAGGAAGACACTTACACCTGATCATTCACCTCCTTCATAGGAAGCTTTGCTGTGCTATAACAATAATACCGTACTCCCAAATTAGCTACTGAGAGACAACAGTCATAATTTGCACAGCCACAAGAAGTCACTTATCAGCAAAACATACACACAGTAGGTAATTTTTTTTAATGTCTATAATGACCTGTGTTTTGGGGTTTCTTTTTTGGAACTGAACTGTAGAAGAGAAAAGCTCTATTAGCATTGATTTTGATGGGGCAGAGCATATACCGTAAAATGCAACACAGCCAGTATGAGTTTCCTCTGTTTTGGACTCTCCGGGTCTCCGTTCCCTCCAGGCTCAACGCTGTCAGGATGTTTTATAGTTGGTAAGTGCCACAAATCATCACCACAAGTCAACAAAGTTCATTAAAGCTGAACTCTACACAAAAGCACCACACATATTAACTGCCACTTCACGGATGAATCCACTGATTCATCAATTGAAATGAATACATTTTGATTGTACTGTTATACAGTACATGCTAGCACCACTGGACCCTGTTGAAACAGGATATTGGGGAAGGGCATAACCAATGAGCGATCATCAAGGAAAGCAAAGATGTTTGATTAGATAAGAGGGACAAAAGGGTGGGAAACCTTAAAAATGTGTGATAACATTAGATAAGATGTTCACACTAACACAGGACAAGGTCTCCGTCAAAGATTCACTATTTTCCAGAAAGTGACGTTTTCCCATTTTCATTTAATTGTCTTTAATTCTTCACAGAACTTCAATGAAGTATAGATTTTTAAAATCAACCGTGATACATTGAACTACATGACAAATAATGACCTTGAGTGCATTTCTCAGACCTGTTTTTAGTGCTACTATTTTTTACATTTAAACAGTAGCTATGTCTGCATTTTTTCAATGTCCTAATGGAAGATGTCCTCAACACACATTTGGGTTGAAAGTAAAGGGTCTTTAAGGCATAGTCTGTCCATGTTCTGCCCTTCACACTGTAGTACAGTTAATCCAAACAGCTTCAAACAAAGCACAAATACAATAAACGCCTTTAGTGATATAATCTACCTCCTCTAATATACTTTGCGTCTTTTGTTTTCACCTTTTCTTTGACCCTCAGCATTTATAAAGAAATTGACTTTTGTTTACAACACCATTCCATGTGTTGAGAAATGCATTTGTATTCATAAAGTGGATGTGACATTCAAAAACACTTTACTGGTGCAAATTAAAAATGACACTTTTTTTTTTGATGGTATGGCATTCAATACTTGAATACGAAAACACAAATCTCCATACTGAAGCCCTTCTTTGTTGCAGAGAACAGGCGATAGGTGACAAGAATAAGAAATCAAGTGGGGTTTTTTCTGGAGAAGCTGGCCTTCCAAAGTTAACTTTACAGCTTGTTTTGAACCTTTCAGTCTTGTTTTGCTCTTGTTCTTGACGTCAACTCGTCTTCCCCGTCATAATAAATTTTAGTCTACAAAGCGAGGGTGGGAATACACACTCGAAGAGAAAGACAGAAAGGTACGACTCTGAGGGTATCTTGGCATGTACACAAGAAACCAAAAGGTTGAGAGAAGTTATCCGAGGTGTTGTTTCTTATAGCCCAGCGAGATGATTCAAATGCAGCGTCAAGTAAAATTAGCATTTTCACCAGAAGTTGTTTCTCTTTTGAACACGAGCCATTTCCATAAGCCACAGATGTTCTAGCTGAACCTGTATCTCGTTCTCTCTGTGTCCCTGCTAGCTAGCTCTGCTTGAAATACTCCCCTTGTCCTATGTATGTGTGTTTGCAAGCTCCACCGTTGCATTATTCAACTGTAGCAATGCTGATTCATTTGTTCTCTCACCCTCTTTATAATTACAAACTTCTGCTCTCCCTTTCTCAGATTCTCTCTTTATCTCCCCTCTGCCACATTTTTTTATCCTCCTCTTGTGCATCTTTTTTTTCTGTTTCTATTCACTAAGCCATCTTTCCCTCTTGCGATTATTCAGCGCTGCACTCCTCACCACTATACCCTCTCCTCCCTCATTTCCTGTCATTTTGATTTAATGTGATTTTTTTTATACTTTAAACACTTTAGGCACAAATGAAATCACAAAGGGAGGGACTCTTCTACTTTTTTTTCCATCTTCTCTTTTCCGAACTCCCCTACTGTGTTCTTCCCTCCAGTTTTTAGTTTCACCTCCCCTTATTTCCTCTCTCCTTTTACTTCTCCTCTGACAACTCACTGGATCTCCACTACAGTCAATAGTTCAAAGAGAGGCAGTTCAACAGAATATCCCTAATCCACCACACAGTAGGGTTTCCTCTGCTAGAAAAGCACATATTTACATACCCAAGAGCAGACTTTAATATCCAATAAATATACCAGGCCTGTTTATCATCTTAGAATATGATTCAAATTGCAGGGAAATTGGTAGCCGCTCTTAGTAAACCCCACGCTTTTCATGCGCCAAACCTTAACAGTTTAACATAATGAAATTCTTTGCTTCTCTTTGGTTTAATAGATCCAATTTGTACCCATTTTCCGGCAGCCATTTTGTGTCCCTCCAGGTCAGATTATTAGACTCACAGTGCCAGTCCAATTTGTGCTTCACTCACAATGATCGAGCGATGCTCAATAGGCACCGAGTTCTCCCCTGCACATTAACTTGAACCCTCTCTACACCTGATTGGACACCACACTGTACACTGGTCTGTCATTGGTCTTTGCTTCCAATTTATTTTCAAACTGTGAAAAACTGCAGCTTTTATGAAAACCAATCAATCAACCAAAATAAGTTTTAGGATACATTTGAGGTGACAAACTGGCATTTTGATCCACACATTAGGTGCCATATAATACATCAAAATATGCACGTGAGGGACGTTTGACGTCTGAGATCTTTGTTATGAGCTAAAAACTAAATTCACTCAACTTGTTTCACTGTACCTTTAACTCTATTGGATTGTTTTTTTTGTTTATTGTCCTGATCTATCACTATTAATCATGCCCATTCTGCCTCGCTGGCTTTACTGCTATGTTGAATGTTTGGCAGAACTTTTTATTTTACCTCTTCTCCTACAAATTACATCCCATCTTCACCAATTTTGGGACATAAGATAGAAGAAAATTGTGCTGCAGATGCAAGCTGCCTCAGGCAGATGTGGTCTGGCTTGCAAAGTAATTACTTCATACCAATTTTACAAAAAACACGCAAGATGCTCACATTTTAGAAAAGTGAAATTAAACTCATGGTAAATTGCTAATGAATTTCTGAGCACTACAGAGCTCTCACCTGGTTATACTTTTATCATCAATACAGGAATGACTGTAATGAAGATGAGAACGCTCAGGCCAGAGCGAGTACTACATGATGGCTCTCATACCTTAAAATATGTTCTGATGCAGAGTTAATCTCTACACACAGACTGCCTCCCTAAACACACATTGCAATATGCATTTGCAGCTCTTGACTGCAATTCATGTGTGAAACGTATCAAAATCAGTGACGGCAAATGGATCAAATATTTCAGGGATCAGCCTGCATGGCACGATGATGAAGCATGCCCTGAGGACACTAAATGACACGAGTCAAAGCAGCTCATACACGAGTGAGAGACTGAGCGAAAACAAATTCCAGCATGGACAGGAAATGTTAAGTCCTTAGATGTTCACTTACATAACTGTGGTTTGTGTAGATAATATAATTTACCTGCTATGTTCTCTATGCCTGAGCCTTTTTCTATTTTTAATAGCAGCTCCAACTATCTGGCTCCATCTGTGTTCCACATGGAAAGAATTAAGAGAGGTTATTGCCTCATGTAGTCTTGTGGACTCCTGGTAGACGAGGATGAGAGAGAAAAGTGTTACACTCAAGCGTGTGCCTGTGGGCTTTACAAGGCTTTAGTTTTTAGTTAACAGCAGCAAAGAGTTAGCTGTACCTTGTGCTATTACATGACATTAGCTCCAGGCTATTTCTAGAGTAAATGTCCTTTTGGATGGTGCCTGTATTTCCCATGAGGGTGCAAAACATATTTCATAATTAAAAACCGAACATGTGATCTAATTATGGTCCAGAGATTAAACTGTTGACACACTGTTGACTACCAGCGATTTTTTTCCTTTGTGGATATTGGAGAAGATAAAAATAGGGACACTGATTTACGCACTTCAAATTGCTGAGATGTTAATGTTCCTCTAATTTCTTCGTCTTCACTCTGCGTTTGTGTACGCAGCTCGGCAGCAAAGTAAACAGTCTCCTGATCTGACGGCAGGGGTTGAACAAAGAGGCATAACTGTAATCTAATTTCTATTTATTGCACTTTACTGCAATTAAATTATGAGTTACGGCTGGTACATTTAACACTTTTACAAAGAAGAACTTGGCTTGATTCGTGAGGCGTTTTAAGACGAATGAACTTAAGATGGAAAATGAAAATTCAACAGACACATTTAAAACACGTCTACAGCCACGCTAGTTGAGTTTTAAAGGATAAGGCTTTTTGTATTATCGACAAATCCCATTAAAACCAAAACCAACAATGAATTGATCCTGCTAACAAGTGTCATCTGTCCAAAGCCTAATATATATCTTATTCCTCGGTGCTACAGAGCTCCATTGTTGTTCAAAAACTATTAAAATGATTAGGAACCAATGGGGATGGGGCTGAGTGTCACAGACAGGGTAGACAGTTAGAAATTGGAGATTGACTAATAGGTTGTTGGTTTTGGTCTGTTCATGTGATTTGCTGTCAACATAAATCTAGAATAACACCAGCTGTATCCCATAATGTTAGTTTTTTATCCTTAGCAGCTGTGATGAGGAAAATGTGAAAATCCGTTAGCTGATGGTGTCAAGAAAAGGGTCTTTGATGACCAATATTGTGTGAGGAAAGTGCAAGCAGGAAGGTCAATATGTTAAGCCTATTGTGCGATTTTATATCTTCTCCAAAGTTATTAAAGTGAATCCTGTCGGGAACATGAACATATGTACCAAATTTCACGGCAATCTAATCAATTGTTTGTGAAAACATCTGACTCTGAACTCAGGAGATCACCAAAAGTCATTATGATACATCGTCTCAGAACCACAAACGTCTTTACCAACATTAGTGCCAATCTACCGAGTAAATGTATAGATATAGCACTGGATAAATGAAAACTTTAACCTGCTTCTAGAGCATGATGAGGTGATAAACAAAGTCATCCTCTGCAGAACTTGTATCTTTGTCTGTAGAAAACTTCATGCCAATCCATTTTACTCTGAACCAAAAATGTCAATCTGCTGATGGTGCCAAATCAAACGTCAGGGGAGTCATTAAGTCATTATGGTTCATCCTCTGGGAACGAGATCTCATGGCAATCCATCCAATAGCTGCCAAAATATTTCACTCTGGACCAAAGTGGAGGATTGACCAGCTGACAAACCAGCACTGCCATCCTTAGAGCCCCGCAGCTAGCATGGCTTCAAACAAAGCACAGTAACCATTATAAAATAAGTATCAAAGATATACAGATCAAAATCAATATTCATAATATTTTTTGGTCAAAGTCAGGGAACACCATATCTGAAGGGTTTCTATCAACTTGATGTGAATGAGATTCAACATAAATGTAGTAACTAGGTCAAATCCAAGAGGACAAGTGTTTGCATCTCAGCCGGCACCACAAAACATCAGTCGCTAAAAACTTTCACAAGTTGCTGTCATCACTTGGAGACTGAGCGCCTTAATGCCTTTAAAGTTCTGTCAACAAGAAACATTTCTCCGACGCTGGCTGATATATAGCAAACATCCACCACATGATTCATGTGATATGAATAGGAAAAAAAGTACATATTTCTACTCTACCTTGTGTTCCTTTCCAAAACCTTCCCAAAATATATGGCTGTATAGAAATCAGGATATTAGTAGTCTTCATTGACAGAAATTACCTAGAGGATACCTAAACACAACACATGACAAATGTTCTGAGGAACTTGGGCTATCTTATCGCAGCAAAGAAAAGGATTGCTTGTTCCTGCTGGGGAAATTTTCATCTTATCAAAAATTCTCTCAGCACAATCGTCTCTGTGCCACATTCTGTTCATCACAACGGTTTTGACATTCGGTGTCCCTGGATAGCACGTATCGTCTGGCTTCATCTTGTGCAATCCATTTGCTCCTACAGTATTTGACAGTTAGCATCGCTGGAGCCAGTAGCATACAGATCTGTGAGCCCCCCCATACATAATACATCAAGTGTAGGAGCCATAAGCTGCCTTCTCCTTCGCTCTTCTCGTAGCGTGTAAAGCTACAAAACAGCAGACAGACATCATGTGGGACGGATAGAGAAAACACACGCACTCACACACGTCTTGTGAAGACTGCCTCAGAGAACATAAGCCTATTTCTTGGTGCAGCAAAACCAATATCAGCTACAACAACGTAGCCATCATCTGGCCTGCCTGTGTGTGTGTGTGTGTGTGTGTGTGTGTGTGTGTGTGTGTGTGTGTGTGTGTGTGTGTGTGTGTGTGTGTGTGTGTGTGTGTGAGAGAGAGAGAATCATTTGAAACCTATGGTCGAATATAATCAATTCACAGTCACCGTCTAAACTAAATACTAAATACACACAGTGAGTGATCAAAAAAAATAAATACTCCTGTATACTGTAATCCAATATAGACTTTTATATACAGACTCCAATTTCAGGACAATGCAGGAGGACAATGTGCCTCAACACACAAACTGTGTCCCAATTCCACACTACATACTAACTGCATACAGTACAGACCATTTTTGCAGTTAGTAAGCATTAAAATCAACAATGAAAAAACTACTGACAGCAGTACCGACAGGACAGATGCAGGATGAACGTGGGCGTCCACAGAGGCTACTGCCGAAATACACCAGAAGCAAACACTGACCTTACAAGCTATGCAGAGAGGAGTGTTGTTGAGCTGATAACATCTAGAATGAAAAGTTTAATTTACAGAGATTTACAGTTGCCATATTCACTGCCATATAGCTGCAGGTGCAAGACCTGCAAGAACAAAACTGCAGAGTGGTCACATAAGCCAAAGAAAGTCCATTTTATAAGAGGAAATATGGTACGGCACAGTTAAGCTGGGACTGAAAAATCAGCTCA
Source organism: Macquaria ambigua (assembly GCA_008360985.2). Lineage (NCBI taxonomy): Eukaryota > Metazoa > Chordata > Actinopteri > Centrarchiformes > Percichthyidae > Macquaria > Macquaria ambigua. The sequence continues at coordinate 155,938 of VMKM01001186.1, read as the reverse complement.
CTTTCGAAGGAGCTCCCAAAACTTCCAAATCCGACTGCTGGGGCAGCACTGGAGCTAATTATTTCAAGAGGTTGTGTTGAGGAGTGTGTAATCAGCCTCCAGCCAACATGAAAAATGGGAATGATACACAGCGCCTTGGGCCAAATTTATCTGATAAAGAAATGACCCAGTTCAAATTGGATCCTCAGACAAGCAATAGTTTAGTTTTTTTTTGTGAAAGCAGCTAACAAAGCCGAGGTCATGAATCCTTCAGCTGTAGCCTGCAGGCCTGGTTTCCAAAACAGGACACTCTTAATCCATAAACAAGAGATGTGAAGCAGAAAGTTAAGTATGAAACACCATGCAAAGAGTGATGGACTGTGAAAGAGCAACAATGCTATACCTGAGAATTTGAAAAGTAAAATATGTCAGATTCTATATGCCGTACTTTGAGAGACAAAGGTAAAAAAGCATCCTACACACCTTCTGCCACCAAACTGAGATATGAATAATAAAAGAGAAAAGGAGATGGGGAAAAGGTGCCATTATGTAAGCACTGAAGGTAAAGCGAAAGAAAAGGAAAACAATCTTTGCTTGCTAACAGTAGGCTGGAGAGCTGTCTGCACTCAGACTACTGGCACCAGCAGGGAATAATAATCACCAGTCACAAGACAAAAACATCTCAGAGGTTCTGAAGCTGTTTTCTTAACTCCTCAGAAACAAGAACACTTTACTACAAATTGACTATTTGTCTAACAAAAGACAGAAAACACCAATAAAAGGTTTTGCATCAGGGGAATACTTGAACAGTTTGATTTTTTTTCTACCAGAAACTTATGCCTGTACTTTACCTCAACCTTTCCAAATATCATAAACATCAATGAACATTATCAAAAACAAGTTTCAATGATGTACAAAATAACTTCTTATCTAAAAGTTTATACAGTAGATTGATTTTTAAAACCTGCCACATGTATTCATTGTATATCATTGTTCTTATAGACATACCAAAGATAATGTCACACACTGACTCCATTTCCATCCATTTTATTATGGTATTGTTTTTTTTAAATGTAAGTAAAGGATATGAATACCTTTTGAACCACTGAATATATAGGCTTATTATGATTTGTTACTGCTAGTGAAGTCCATGTTACACATAAATTACTGAACAACAGTGACTCCAGATCAAGGAACATTTCCTATTTTACATCAAGCTGATTTCATGGAGAAAAAATAAAATTACTTCTTTAATGTTCAAAATAAATTTGAATACATTTAAAAGAGTACCCCCAAAACTAAATATCCAAAGCTTTTCTCTCTTTTTAATGTAGGTTTTTCTGAATCAAATGACTCCCTGTAATGTGCCAGTGCTTCTGATCCAACTGAGAATCAACACCCAACTTTGCAGCTTTAAGGTCTCCTAGTTCGCCTCTAAACAAGTGGCCAAAGAAAGTAAAATATCTACAAGACAAATCGAACAAGGGGAGCTTGTGGATCAAGCAAGACATAAGATAAACACTGGACTAATCTAACTGGATGCCCATGTTGCTTTGTTTCCATTGGATGGTGGCAAATATTTGCTAACAGAAATTCTTAAGCTGTGAGTTGATGTGAGGTTGTTTTGGAGTCTTTCTGCCATCTGAGGTCAAAAACCACTTGATGCAGCTTTAATTAGCAATATTCTCCATGTTCCTTTCCTGGTAGAGAATTTGTAAACCCTAGCAGGTGAACGCAGAGGTACTTTATAAGATAAATGGCTGCAGGCAATACAGAAATGTTATTTAGACAGGAAACTACCGGTACTCAGTAGTCAGGCAGGAAATCCCTTCATGTCGACTTATAAAACAATATAAATCATCATAACCTGCAAATTCAGAGAGGCTGCAGCAGAGCAGCTTTTCCACTTTTATCTGGTTTCATGGTTCATAATCCCTTGTCTCTCTCACATACACAAACATTACTGAGCACAGATACAGTATGTACTTAAACAGAACCACGTAGAGAAGCAGTGGTGAAACTGAAAAACCTCCAGCATCCCAAAGGAGGTGTTAATATGAGAGGAGTGTTAGGAGACAGCAGCGAGGACTTCATATTGAGTCAGTCGTGTGTCATTGTAGATGATCGATTTTCTGCCCTGTAGCTACAGGAGAGGTGGCACCGCCTCGGTGTTAGAGTGTGTGTTTGTGTCAGTGTGTGTGAGAGAGGCAGAGACCTGACTGCTGATAAGAAAGGGATCGATAAGAGTTTATAATGACTCCATGTTCACACAACGTACTCTAGCTGCATCATCAAAGGTATGAGTAGAGTATTATTCGCAATTACACTAGCCAAAAGTACTTCAAACTTAAAGGACTTAAAGTTCATTCTGGAAAAAGTAGTTTGACAATAAAACCAGAACTCAAGGTGCTCTTGCTAGCTTTTTTCAGAGCTTTCAGCCACATTGCTTGGTCTTTAAGAGCTTGAGAAATGAGCAAACTCCATTTGCTGATGCAGACTGAAATGTGGCTGAAAGCCTTGAAAAAAGCTAGAAAGTCTTTTTTTTTTTCAAACTTCCCAACTTTGTTCTTGTTCTTGAAAACAAACAGACATAAATCATACACCTGAACCCAGTCTGACATGTCTCTGTCGATCTCCACCCTTCACCTCCACCAACACCCCATCCCCCTATTTGATTTCTCCCAGTCTCACCAGTACAGTCCTGGGTCTGCCACTCCAGACACTGTCCGTAGGGGAAGGAGATGACGTACGCCGAGGAGTCGACACAGCGTTGCGTGCTGCCACACCACATGCACTCCATGGTCTGGCTGGTGCAGTTGGCACAGCTGGTGCGCAGAGCGCAGGGCGTCTTACAGGGACGGGCGCTCTGACTCTGTGGACTCCCTGAGCAATGGGACAAATGGAGAAAGGGCCAGAGACAAAGGTTTAGATGTTGGATGACAGAAAATAAATTGATGTGGGATAAAGTTATTTACTGAAGAGAAGTTTAGCGCTAGTTAAATCATGAGATCGAGGTTCAGAGCTTCCATTTTATTTATTCAATGTCGTTAACAATAGCTTTGTGAGATAATTCTTCATATAAATGCTGTATACCTGATTATTTTTTATTTCATTAGCTGCATCATACAGCAAAGTATACTTTTAATTCAGCTTCTACTTGTTTCCTCTTTCTCACTTTTCAGTTTATTAATTTTAACAGCACAGAAAATATCAGTGTATTTCTTCTTACGGTAATTAAATAACTGTTGGGTGTCTCTCATGCGTTGATACTTTCACCCAAGAGTTTGTTTTATCACCTGTTAGTTTGTCTGAACTGAAAATAAACTGTAGCCTGTGCTATATAACTATAGAACATCTTCCTCTCTCTCTCCTTTTTTGGTTCACTCATTCTCTCTCACCGGCAGGTTTTTCACAGATCAGGCCGTCGGTGGTGGCCGTGCAGGGGTTGGCTTTAAGACCAGCCGCCTGCACCCACTCCAGGTAGGCACAGAAGCCTGAGTCGCTGGGCTCTCCAGGCAACCATCGCAGGCTGGTGTTGGTGAAGGGTGACGCGTCCTCCCAGCCCCAGTACGACACGTTGATCTTCCTCAAGCCAACCCAGGGGGATAACCTCTGCAGGGGTGGAGAGACACATGTGAGAGGAAAAGAAAAAGCAGGAGATATGTTAGATGTAGCACATGCTAACCAAGGATTGCATGTATTATACCCAATTTACACTTTCTTTGTTATTTGCCTAAGTTTGAGAATATGCTTCAGGATTCCCTTGCTGGTTATGTTTCTTAATTTCAAAACGATATGTTGTAGATTGGTCTAATTTTCTGGCACTGGCTCTTTGATCGGTCCAAACGCTTCTGCAACTATTCTTCCACATTTCCTCTGAAATTAATTTATAGTTAAATGTAAAACTGTAAAATGTTTTTGTTCAGTATTGCTACACTGGTGTTGACAGTCATAGTATTTTTAGAATCTAAGTTAACTTTTCCCACAATGCTTTTGGGACTCTCAGTTCCCAAGGAGAAGTGTGTGTTTTTGTGTCTTGTAGTATTTTCTACTAGAGAGAGGACAATCAGTCTGGATCTGTTAACAAAGCTGTGGCAGGAAATCTTGGACAGGATTTGAACATCTCCTTTTCCTCGGAATGAACAAAATATAGAAGCTCGATTGCAGTTTTCAAGCAGCATCATCTTAGATGTGAGGTCAGCCTGAGAAAAATCACAGACTCAACAACCAAACAGAGCAGAGCTCACTCCAAACTATCCTCCCAGTAACAGAAAGAATGGAGAAATGGGGAGAAAGTGCAGTGATTTAAGCAGCAGATCAGCCAGAGCTGCTAAAGGGAAATTTAAAACAGCAATGAGCAAAATGAATCCTGATAAACTTCTCATACTACTCTTTTCTTTTTGTTTTTTTTAAAAGGCACAAAAAAGGGAAAATAATGAGCCCTAATTGTATGCAGTTCACACGTACACAGGGACAGTGGCCTAGAAATGCTGGAAAAAACATCATAACGAGAACAATAACTCAATGCGTGAGCCAAAAAAACCTACATAATAAAAATAAAATGAACAGCTGAGCTGGAGCAGAGTCCACATAGTAGTCTCCCTTTGCCATGAGGACAAGTCAGAAGGCTGGTAACTGTGAACAACAAACATAATGTTGTCTTTTACATGAAAGTGGATCCTAAATCAAACCTTGATGAAAGCAGGAACTCTAATTATAGAAGCTGGTTGAAGTGTAGTTCAGTGAACATTTGAATTATCTGCTGACAAAACAAGTGTGATTTGTTTAATACATTAATGGCCAACGATGATTATGAACTGTTATGGTAAGAGTTTTATTTTCCCACAGCTGCGATTTATTTCTTAAAAGCACGCAAAAGGCTTAAACTTCACGCTTCAGGATCACAAAGAGCTTGTGAAAGGAAAAACAAACTATTACTGTATTTACACTATAGTACGTATGTATTCTTGCATGTCTGATAGCTGGGTGGTATGTGGTAATTGCATAGAAAGTAAACGTATGCTGATGTTATCTCAAAAAAAGTGGAATGACAACAGAAGAGATTTAGAACCTTAAAGCGTCAAAGATAGATTAAAAAAGCAGGTACTTTTCAACAAGACAGAGAGGAAGAAAGATAACCACACTTTCTTTCAATTAACAGTGTTCAAATATTTGCTCATATTTCTCCTGACACTGCACATTTATCAAAAAGTCTGTCTGTGTGTGGTCAAACATGTCAGGGTCTCAAATGACCTTTCCACAATAAACACAGTCGACATTTCAGTCTGTAAGAGGAGACTGATCAGGTCAACAGCTCATTGAAAAGCAGCCGTTTAAAGAATCACACATGAATATACAGAAAACATTCACATCCCGTCACTCATGAAAAGTGATGAAGCTGATTTTTATGCTTCATGGTGGGCTAAGAATGATTATCTATTTTTTTATGCCTTGACTCCATGGTAAAGTAAAAATTAAAAAAAGAAGCCACATCAGAAATATCCTGGTGAGAAATTTCACTCCTCTGTACCTGGCGATATCAAAACTCCTCGGGGTGCTGTGAAAATATTTTTTGACAAGTCTTAATGTGGATATTAGTCTGAATATCAAAGCCAGAAGAGTTGTGTTGTAAAAGCTCAACATTATTTAAACATTTTCACACCTTTTCACATCATGTTATCTAATTTTGATATCATCAGAAAACAGCAAACCACGCTGCTGGGTTCTTTCATTAAATAAATGTTGTTATACACTAAAATAACTCAGTTTTTATGATCTTGAGACCACTCATTACTTGGCATCATAATAATAAATAACTTTGACACACAGTGTCTGGCGTCTTATAATAAATCACAATGTCATATAAGCAGTTTTATATAATGAACGCTGGATAACTGCACGTAAGTCCAGTTGTCCACATTAATCAGCAGGACATTACAGTACTTTAATCTCTAAAATAATATTATAAAAAAATGTTTTTAAATAAAATTACATTTGGCTGCAGCTTTTTAATTAGACTATATTTATGTATATGGTGTTGCCACAGACACATTATGTCACTGTGAAGAATTTGCATTTGTTTCTTTCCTTACTTTCATTATAAACCAGCCTGATAGGATACAGGTATTTTTCTAAACTGATTTAAGGATGGGTTCAGTCTGTTTTAACACAATGCTCAAATGTCATATACTGTACGTTGAGATACCGGTAGCTGCAATTATTCACCTCCTCTCCATACTGGCCCTGAAGTGATCCCTTACTAACTCGAGTCAAAAGGAAAGAGATGAATGACACATAAATCACATCCTTATGAAAATGAATTCTAAATTTCAGCCGAGGCCTAGGCTTCAGCAGAGTGGGTTAGCCAAATCAAGTGGGTATTTTCCGAATTTAAAGTATTTTGAGTACAAAATTCCCTTTTTTGCGTTTCCAAAGATGGTTTCCCTGCTGAGCTGCAGAGGAGGGACAGTAACACAAAGAGGAATTTCAAACTAAAAAGACCTCATTAGTAGGAACGGTTTATAATGTCTACAAACCAGCCTCTCAGGTTAAATAATCACAAGAACAAAGACAACATTAGCATGTGCACTGATCTGAAAGTGCAACTTTGCCCAGTTAGGAACTTCCATTCACAAATAGACACACCTGTAGTATGCTGTCATACTACTTTAAGCTCAAATTAAATTGGGTGATCTTAATAAACATGTTTAAAGTTTGGTTTTTATATCATAAATGACCTGCAGCACAATGGCTGCAGAGATGAAAATAATGATTCGCTTTCACCAACACTGTTAGCATGCAGAAGTCACATTTCTTTTATTTATTCATTCGTTTTGTTTTTTTTACACCACCCACCTTGTCTTGCAGCTGGTATTTTTGTAGCTCTTCCAGAACAAAATTGACCTGTTTGTCTGTGAGCAAAGAAGCAATATTTCCTCCCAGGTTTTTGCAGTAGTGCTGGGCGTTATCATAGCTCTCCCTGCTGGAGTTGATCCTCAGGCAGGCCTCCCCCACATGGTGCCAGCCCTCCCCACAAAGCTGGCCTGCACACAAAAAGGTACACAGTCAATACACCTTCACTACATCTGTTAACACTAATTCTTCAGATAGCATAAAAAGACAAGACTACAGTGAAAGTCTATAGTCTGCTAGCAACCTTGTAATCCCTTAATGCTCATTAAACACCAGAAAACATAGATCTTTGCTAGATTTGACATATTTTGGGGTAAAAACTGTTAAGTTTGACTGATAGCATATTAACATGGTGATGGCAGCATTAAACTCAAAGCACAGCTAACATTGGAACGCTACAATGCTAATGTAAGCATGCCTATAGTTACAAGATAAAGATTAGCACTTTAGCGCTTTACCATGCTAATGTTTGGCTTATAATGTTTAGCTTTAGCTTGTAATGTTTAGTATGCTAACATGCCAACAATGGTTGGCTTATAATGATGCCTAAAGTTAGCATTTAAACATGCTAATGTTAACTTCAGCTTGTAATATTTAAGTCAACAGCTGATGTTTAGCATGTTATCAAGTTAGCAAGTTATAATGCTAACAGGTCAACAGTTAGCTAATGATTAGAATGTTAGCTTGCTAACACTTAGCTTGTGATGTAAACAAGTTATCATGTTAACATACAGTTAACACAATAACATTTAACATGGATGTGTAACATCTATCAAGTTTCAGATATTGGCCTATTTGTCTTTATCACTGTAAGAAATACTCTTAAAGCAAAATAACTTAGACCATGCCAGACAACACAGAAGCATCAAGACATGTTTACCCTTATTCAGTGTAACTCAGGCAACAGAAGTCAGAAGCAGACTACGCAGACAGCAGCAAGGGTTAAACAATGTTTACTTGGTCAAGGTAAACCAGGCTTCATTAATCAACAGGTAGGCAGACAGAACCAGCAAACAATCCAATAAAGGCAAAGGTAGGGAGGCAGTGGATTGTTAAAAACAAGCAGAGGACATATACTTAGACTAATGAGGTAGTGAGGAGCAGGTGTGCAGGTAGGTGGACAGTCAGGTGAAAGTCACTGAGGGCAACTAGTGGACGAGAGGGGAATGACACTGGAATTTAAAGTTGATGTGATGGCCTAGAAAACAAACTAACTGCCAGTATCAACAGATTATTGAACATTTTTAAGAGAAATATTTCTGGATCATGTGGTTGATAAGTAAAATATCTTATTGGACCGATTTTAGAGGCTGATGTAATTGTTGATTTATGCTGTTGTTTTTGATCAAAGCACCACACTCTTGTTTTTTTACTGTCCAGACTCATCAGTGACAAAAATAATTCCCAGAAGTTAAAAATAGAGAAAGAGAGAAGTGAAATCCGTTGTGATTGAAGAGTCTATTAACAACGACTGGCAGACTAACTCACCCGTAAAAACGCACATAGACACTCATTGTCGTTATCTGGGTCACTTGGTGGCGTCTTGTAGAAGACTAAAAAAGAGAGGCTGTTCAATTAGCCAAGATGAAAGGGATGAAAAAGTCATTCTGCCTCAACTGAGCACCGCTGTTTATTTTGGACTCCAGGACCGATTACATTCACAATGCCCATAATGGCTGCCATCGCCAACCTTTTCATGCTACAGAAAAGAAAATACCTGCTTTCTTTATTTTTTTTTTTCCCCCAAGCAATAGCAATGGGCAATAATTGGCCAAAACGAGAGGAGAAAGACAGATGAATGGGGTAGAAAAGGAGGAGTGCAAAAATAAATAGATAGATTAGGTTACGGTCTTCGTGTAAAAGCAGAGATAAACATGTCAGGCCATTTAGAATAATTAGTCATAACATGGTGTCTAAAGAAAAGGCCACAGCTGCCATGGTGGTGGAGCTAGTTTCCATTACCCCAGTTCATCTCAGCCACACTGTTACTGCAAATGTATCTTCACAGAAAATCACAGAAAATACAGTGTGCCTTGTCTCACTAATGGACTCAAACACACAAAATCATACTAATTTCATCAGTGTGGCCAGTGACCCTCTGAAAGGCCTCATCCTAAATGGCACCATTACTTCCTGTTTGCACATACAAAGACTGGAGAAGAGACAGTATGCTAATCATTTTGAACTGAACCACAAATCACAACTCAAAGAGTCAAAGTCTCATTGGTGCATCATGGGAAAGTTGAGCGAGTTTCAACTTTATGCAAATGTCGTCTGATGCGCGGTAGCTGCAACCAGAAGCACACAGAGTCATTTTCTACTCCTCTCCACAACGTCAACAAGCTTTCAACAAAATGGAGGAAAAAATGATCGTAGCTGCCTCTGGCTTCCCAATTCTCGACAATAATAACAAGATATATTGCGAGGAAAATATACTGCCAAGCTAGGAGCTTCTCCGTTTTCACAACTTAAAATCCAACAGGAAATAAACTTTGTTGTACGCCAGTATAATGGAAAAGTCAGAAAATAACTGCCCAATGGGAGCAGATTATGGAGATTGTATCAACGCTAAACAGAAATATCAAGGATGTAAAGGTTTTAAGCTGTTTCACCATTTGTTTCAATGCATATGGATGTCCCCAATACTCGGATAATAAACCAATATGAAGTCTGAAAAAGAGAATATAGTATGTAGCAGAATGTGCTCATGGTAGCACCCCTGCTGAACACAAAAATATAAATGGGACATTATACATTTATATTCATCAGCGCTGCAAAGCTGCAAGGGTGGAAACTGGACTAAACATTGTCCTGGACCCAGACCAAACACTGCTCTTTGTAGGAAGGTCAATGGGGTCAAAAGGCCAAACATCAGGATCCATGACTGGGGTTTAATCTGAACTCATTTGACGACCACAGAATAATCCAGTGCTCAAATTTACACTATTTTACCTCAACTGAACAACAGTTCAGCTAACAGTTCATAACAAACCTAAGGGGGACGATATGTACCAGGCTACAGGGCCTTCATGTGAACAGAAGAAAGGGAGCACACACAATACCAGCCTCTGCTTACAGCTACTGCAAACTTCCCACACATAGCAGAGCAAGCTAGCTAGCAGCACGGAACAGGATCATTTGTGGATTCAAAAAGCAGGGTATTTCATTTGCCTTTAGTCATGCTAGTGCCAAAGTCAAACTGAGAGCAGCTCTAGCTAAAGGCTCCACAGCAGAGCAGAGCATGCAGGACTTTGTGGACTCAAGTTTGTTAGTCAGCCAAGGATCCATATTCAGGACATCCAGTAAACACTTCTAATTGGCCTACTTCCCTTTGCAGCTGAGTGCAGAGCATGTTTCTGAAGTGTGTGCTCATGAATGTATGCTAATCCTCTCCGTGTACATGCCTGCATGGATGTATGAGAGTGTTTATTTGTGAAGACCACTAATAATATGCAGCCAGTTAGTGTGGGAACATGCAAACGCTCTGAAGCTGTGTGTGTTGCACTGTCTGATTAACAGAACACAGCACTCCTTCAACAGCTTTGAACAATAAATAGATTCACTACAGAGATCGTCAGAAAGACTGTGAAGGTTACAGTGTCAGGCTCTTAATAACGAATCAATCAACAGTATATCACATATGTAATCAAAAAGATCCACACTATTTGTGAAACTGTTTATGTAAGTCTCTGTGTTCATTTTTTGGTGCATAAAGCCTTAACCTGCCTCAGGAAGCAGCTCAGGGATCCAATTCACAGGTGCCAAAAAGTTTTTCTCACAAGAATTAATCTGAATAAAATGAGGCTCATGAATTTAATTTGAGCCATGTCCTTAAGAAATATCCTGAAAAAAAAAAAGAAAGAAAGAATTATCTTGCAAAGACTTAATAAATAAAATGGCGCTCCTTTCCGTTCTCATGGTCCCCACCTCTGTTGGATCAGGCCATTACCAGGCTGATATTGTGCAATCTGATGCAGACAGGGAAATCTTAAGTAGGGAAACGTGTGCAACTGCTGTGTATGCATTCATGATGGTCATAGCCTAATGGTTAAGGCGCGTACCACATAACCGCAACGTCCACGGTTCCCGTTGTTGCATGTTATATCCCTCTCTCTCCCCACGTTTCCTGTCTCTCTACTGGCTGTCAAATAAAGGCAAATTGCCCAAAAACATAATCTAAAAAAATCACGATGGTGTGTGTGCTTGTTCTCGCAGTGTGTGTGTGAGTGTGTGTCCTCACCAGGCAGTGCTTGACACTCCTGTTGCTGCAGATCCCACTGACAGTTGACGTTGAGGGAGCAGCTTCTGCAGTTGGCCAGTCTGAAACACTCCTGCTCCTCCCTGCGCTTACACCTGGACGGGTCTCTCACCGACTTCAAACACACACACACACACACACACACACACACACACACACACAGGAAACAATATCAGTCCAGTTCAACTTCATCACCGGTGTCCTCTTTTACAGTAAATGTAATAAACTTGGAGGAATTGATACAATGTGCAACAAAAGCTGAAGATGAATAAAGTGCGATGGTTGAGGGAATCAAACAGCCAAACAGAACATGCAGAGTGAAAAGAGAAATCAATACGAGGAACACATTGTATTGAGATGGACTTTTTATTGAAGTTGTGTTTATTCTATATACTGTGTGCATCTCACTTACACTACAGCAAATGTTCAACTTTACAACTTTATCTAAGACCTCAGAACAAACCTGATATTCATGCTGGTTCGTACGTAGGAACATACAACTTTACCTGTCTGAAACCTCAGAGGACATTTTAAAAACTTTCTGGTTCTTCTCCTCAGAAACGATGACAGACTGTAGGAAGCTATTGACACAGAGTTTTTTTCTTTTCATTGGAAAGTTTCCTGAAGAAGTGAATTGACAATATGTCAGTAATGTGTCAAAAATGTGTCAATCCTTGCCTGAGAAAACACAGACCCATCCTTTGCAAAAGAATGAAAAAGGATGTTAGATCTTTATGATCTTTGTCTGTTTTTAAAGGCCAAGCTGACTATGTTAATATCACCATCTTGACCTTGACTATTTTTGTATGTATGATTTGATTTGACCTTTTTTTGTTTTTTTTCATCAGATTACGCTGACTATTTCTACATTTTTTTGACCTACTACCTCATAAAAGGAGGTTTTTGTTTGGTTTCTGGTCTCTTTGTTAGTTAGCAGGATGTCAAAACACTGATTTAAATTATTTTTTTAGCCCATGGGTTGGATCCAGTTTTTAAAGGATTTCTCAGTATTTTCATTATTGTATTTTTGAACATATTTTCTCTATTTTCTAATGAACTACTGCACTTATTTTAGCATTCTCTATATCTAGATTCTAACAATTGTATGTGCCCTCTGAGTGGTTCCTAGCTTCATAAGACAATATTCATTTTAATACATGCATAGTATATGTTCAGCTGCTCAGAGCAGAGACAGTGTCTTATGATCCTTTGTGATGTCTTAATGATTGCATTATTTACTTTATTTAGCTTTTGATTAGTGAGGACAGATTTTCTATGTCACTTAACGAAGGTTCAGTCGAAGGGCTCTATTTTCATGAACCCGTTGGCTCGCCTGTCCTCCCAGGAGGGCGCACGGCGAGTCACCAAGATACCAAACTGGCACAGTCGAGGAAATAGTGTGTCCCAGGAAAATACCATTCACCGGTGCAGCGCTGCGTTCCGCACCAAAGTAGGGCCTGAAGTCTCTTAACAGCGTGGTATTCCTTTTTCTAGCACCGCTTTTAATTAACGTTTGCTAGAAAAGGATAAAGAACATGAATTAAATGTAAATTTGGATTTAGATTCACCCCAATTTCCATATAACCTAAGGGACTGCTCTGACCTCTGACCTCAACCTGATGCGACCCGACCTGCAGCCTAACAGGAAGTGTCAAGAGTCAAATAATACACACATGTCCCCTCCTTCTGGCTCCGTGCTTCCACAAGCTCAGCTGATGTTCAGACAACACGGATGGTGGGGGAGACAGAGACAGAGCACCGCCATGCTGCTGGGCCAGCTCCAGAGTCAGCTACACACACACACACACACACACACACACACAGATCCATTCACAGATTCATATTAAAACCCAGCCAAGCACACACAAACAAAGACAAAAGCAACATGCAGACACACATACAAAGAAAGACAGAGAAAGCAGGGTTGGGAGTAAAAATAGAGAAAGAGACAGAGAGAAAACAAAATGAGCAAAAGTACAAAAAAGTACAAAAACTCTTTGAGCCAAAGTTATTCAAATAAATCACACAAACCTTAAATCACATCTAAAAATATATTATCTTTTGAATTAGATTTTCTTAACATTCTTGAGAGGATAAAAGATAATAAACTTATATGATGACAAAAGAGTAAGTGCGAGAAAACTGAAACATTGGTTGCTTTTAGATGTTTGATAAGTGGACAAACAGCTTCTAATGTTGATTTTGACAGCCCTCTAGATTTTTCTCTTGACACCATCAGCTTTTTTCTTTTACCTTGAACACAAGAAATATAAAATAAATTCTAATAGGTAAATCCATGCATTCTCCACAGAGAATGTACCCTTTCCATTTTGGACACTCCATGAGCTTTCTTTTAGGGCCCCTTATGTGCCAAAATGTCACCTCTTATAAAGTAATAGGTGGATTGCAATGAAATTTACAGAGCACATTCATGCTCCACAGAGGATGAACCTCTTTTGACTTTATGACCTTCCCTCTAGCACCACCCCAGGAACAAACTGTACACTTTTTCCTAGTGGAAAGATTCACATAAGATGAACAAAATCATCGGTATGTTATTTGTTCCATCGAACACTTTAGTATCGTAAGGTCTAATGAACATCGCAGCCTCAGGGGCTAGCGGGGTTGTTTTTTTTACAGTTAGTCTTGCTCCACAGATACCCAGTGAAGACTCACCACGGTGCAGTTGCTGGAGGCAGAGATGCACTTCCTGTCCTCACACCACTGACAGCCCCGTGTGTTGGCGGTGCAGCTCGCACAGTCTGAGAATCGGAAACACTGCTCGTCTGTACTGTCTGGAAGAGAGCGCACACAACCATAAACACACACACACACACATAAAGATTTAGTAGATCAGGTTATATTGTTGCTATAGTGTGTTGTTGTGCAGTGCTATAATAATGTAGTAGATTGAGGGGTGAATCACAGCAAGATTATTAAGGAAAGAGTGCTAATTGAGTGCATGGAGCATGTGCGTGAGTGGTTTCAGTAACAGACATTATGTTATTATTCAACACTGCATATCAGAAAAACATATAATGTGTAATCCCTTTAACTTGTCCACACTTAATGCTCTTCAGTTCACAGCTGTCTTATAAAGGCTCTTTGACAAGTAAAGTGTTTCCTTCCTACATGTACCTTTCAAGAGATTTTACTTCTCACTTCTCGCTGTATTAGAAAAGATTTATTCATCTGCTGGGAATTCAGTTCTAATTAGAAGTGCGCTGATCGATCGCCACTAATCATATTTGGCTAACAAGTGTTGTCAATGACAGTGTCAAGATGTGCAAAGGAGTGAAAAGTCAGAGTCAGTTTGCATCAGTCTGAGAAGCAGGAGTAGCACTGGAATGTCCATCTGGCACTTTTTTCTAAATATCTGGTATTTGTCAGGAAACAGACTCATGTGGCGGCCATGTGCACGCGAGTAATGCTTTCATGAAGCGTAAACTAACATGTAATTTGCATGTTTGGATGTGATTAAAAGGTATTTACATATGGAAAAGACTGTTATGTCATGCAGCGTTATTTCACTCTGGTCATTTATACATTCTGTGCTGTGGTTTTTAGATAATAAACGTGAGATTAAAGCAGAGGCTGATCAGCGACATGTTAATCCATCAGACTTCCATCATGGTTCTGATAGACCATGCACATGTTGTTTTGTTGGTTTTGTTTTAGTTTCAAAAGCTCCGTAACTACAAATCTCTATTTAACATTTTTAGCAACAATTTACCAACCACTTTCATACAATTTTAGAATTTTGAATGTATTTTTCTACTGTCCCAGTCAGCCATTGGTTTCCATTTATTTCCATAAAGCATGAAAATCAACTAGCAGACTCTTGACTTCAGTTGTTTCTGGGTGAATTTTTGTTACATATGTTTTGTGTGGTAAGGCAATTTAACTCTAGATTGATTTGAAAGGTCTGCACTTTATTATCTCATTAAGTTTCAAGTATCTACTAACTGATTTCAAGTATCTACTAACTGAATTTAATATTTTACAGAAGCAAATTTAAACCAATGGAGGCCTGAAACAATACATAAAAAAATGTAAAATATGATATTAAATGTATGTAAAGTATAGATGATTTGTAGTAAATGGGCTTAAACATGAAAAACCGCTGGTATGGTCCTTTAAGGCAGTCAGTCTATGTGTCCTGTTATTCTATTTAAAACTTAAAGTACAACCATATGCATGATTGCTTTTGATTTAAACCTGCAGTGAGCTGCCTGAAGCAGAGTACCTGGAAAAGCTACTGCATCTACATCTGGCAGAGACAGATGAGGGGGAGGAGGCGGAGGATTTGGACTGACCCTAATTACTTCAAAATGAGGTAATTGCTGCAGCATTGACCTTCTGTTACTATAATTATGGTATGCAAACAAACTTCAGAAGCCAAATCCTTTAGAATAATTATTATTCTCATGAAAAAATTGCTCTTTTGGCAGCAGCACTTGTGTGTGATTGTGCGGTACATTTCAGGGAAAATATGTTGACATGACAGTGAAAATATTTAGGGAAAAAGAAAGAACAGACATGGATAAATGGCAAAGAATCGGCTGGGCAGACGGGACTCCAGCGTAACGTACCGGGTCGTGGAGGGCAAAAAGGAGCAGGAACAATGTGCTCGGGTGGTTTTGGCTCCCAGGGGACACATCTACTTTTGACCCAATGGCAGCGAAGGCCCGGCCCAGCAGCAGCACACAAAGCTGGGTTAGAAAAGGCCTGGCAGGACGGAGGGGTGTAGGCCAGCACATCGTTCAGAAGGAGGCCCGAAAAACCTCCAAAGATGTACATGGAGCTGAAGAAGATACAGAGAGGACTGATTATACAGAAACACAAGGCAGCAGAAACCTGCACATACAGCTGTGGAAGGAAGTGACATAGCAAAAGTTACAGCAAGAGAGTGATAGTCTTAAAGAAACAAGAAATGTCTGCAGAGATGAAGACAGATGAAGAAATGTTAAGAAAGCAGGAGAACCTTTCAAAAATAAAGCTGAACTTTGGTTTGGGAAAAAAAAAAACTTGGGAGGAAAAGTGGTTTGAAGCTGGCCTTTTGAAGTTCAAAGCTGACATTTTTGTGCTCAAAGCTGACTTTTTGCTGGGTAAATGGTGTTAAAGGGTCAGACCATTATTTCTGAGTTCAGCACTAAGTCATTGTGCTTCATTATGGAACTTTTGCCGCAAACATTTTAGGTTTGAGTAAGTGTTGCTTCTGATGAATTATGGGTTTTGTTGATATTTTAGGTACTTATAAAATGTCCTGCACTCTTTGATTGGAAGGGACTGATCTGTTATCAGACTATATTGTAGAAGCTCTAAGAAACCCATATATGATATCAGCTTATCTACATTTGGACAGAAAAAAATTAATCACCATGAGAACATTGGCTGAGGAATGCAGGGTGCATCAAATCTCTAGCGGCTGTTTCCTTATTTTGCTTGTGCAGGTGTTTTTCTTTGTAAGTGAGAGTGTGAATGTCTTGCAGGCGGACAATACAGCAATTCAAAAACCACACTCAGATTCTTATAGAAACCACAGCATAGGGGTGGAAGAATTGGACTGACAATCTTTCTTTTCTGTGTGAATGAAGCTGGTGAAATACAGAGATGCAGATTCAAAAAAGGCTAAGGTATAAATAGAGCTCTTGAGGTAATAAAAAGAAATACACAGTGCATATATACACTGTATCTATACATAGAAGGTGTAAAGAAAGTTACTGAGAGAGTGAAGCAGGAGAAACAGCCACATATCGACAAGAGGTGAGGTGACAGAAAGACACACACACACAAGCTTCTAAACAGAAGCTTCAGAGAAGCCAGCAGAGTGAGAGGTGACAGCTGAAACTAAATATAACATTGAGATAAAGAGATCAATCCATAAACAATCTACACAACAAAACCATAACCTGTGAAAGGGAAAAGCAGAGAAGACTCGCAGTGCTTCCAAAACTTAGAGGACACTGCAGGAAGACATCAAGGAAATGTAAAAATGCGCCAAGGAATAATGCATTGTGAATAGATGGCTTTTATTTGCATAATTGTAATTGAGTAGTTTAGTAGATTATGTACCAGTTTTACCCAGATTTCAACATCAGTGTTAGCAAGTACAATGCTGAAGTGTCCGTAAGCAAGGCAATAAATCTCTAGCAAATTCAGAGGTGATATTCTATAGAGGAGAGAAATGTTCCCATGATGCACTTTGGCAGTGATGAACTACAGTTAACTAGTATTGAAGGACAGTACTCACCCGTTGCTAACCACGGCAGAGTGTCCAAAGCGGTTGACATCCCGGTGCAGCCCTGGTCTCGGGAGGACGCTCCACTCATCACAAGCTGAAGAGAAGCATACACACATACACAAATATCCAAATACAATACTTTAGCTTTGTGTGTTTGTTAGCACATGTGAACAGTGAGGAAGAGGATTGGATGCAGCTTCTCTGTCCTCTGCAAAATTAATTAATTTTATTAACCACCCATTTATTCAGTGACTGATAATGCATGTTTGTCTATTATTTACTGTGCCTACAGTACAACATGGCAACTGACCACAGAAATCAAAACAAGTATATTAAAAGTCATCATTAATCTTTTAAAAATCTTTTGGCTACTGTGGTTTAACTGACTGAAGGATAAACAGTCAGTTAGTTTAGTAATAATAAAATAATATACAGTATTTATAATGCTGATCAAAGTCTTGATTACAACTACTGTATATTTGCTGTGTCCTGAGATTACATTTTGGAGTATTTTCTGTGGCTACTGTAAAAGCAACTCCAATACATCAGTCATTCAGGCATTTATGAACCAGTTAATAAAAATGAAAGATGGCAGAATCTTCATTACAACTTTCAGCAGTTAAAAGGTGATCATGTTGTGTTTCTTCTTCAAACAACGTCCTTTGAGAATGGAGACAAAGTTTTATAGTAGTTTAGTAAGTATATAAGTGTGTTGTGTATGTTCTGGTAAACACCAGGACATTAATGTTGAATATACAAATAGTAATATAAAATCAGTGAACGTGTGATTCAGTCGTTACCCATTTACATCATTTGCAGCTAAACATTATGGCCAAATGTACATGGACACCCAAATATCACACCAATACAACATGTGATTGCTGGGCATTAATTCATTTCTATAATAGCCTCCACTCTTCTGGTTTCAGGCTTTCCACCAGGTGTAAATACAGTTGGTGTTCACAGGTTCTGGATAGGGTCGAGGTCAGGGCTGCTGGCCGGTCACACCAAACCAGGAAAACCATTTCTTTATGGACCTGGCTTTGTGCACAGGGGCATTGTCATGTTGAAACGGGACAGGGCCTTCCCCAAACTGTTGCCACAAAGTTGGAAGCAAACTATTGTCTAAAATATCATATGCTGTAGCATTTAGATTTCCCGTAATTGGAAATGAGAGCCGTAGCCTAAACCATGAAAAACAGCCCCAGACAAAAAACACACGTATACTGTTTGATATTATTTTCATCTTATTTTTGGATGCAATTGTTATTCAGAAAAGAGTGACGAGACACACTATCCACCAGTACCTAAGTTATTGCTTGTTAGAAGAAAGGAGGAAAGGAGGGTCACCCACAGTTCAACCCCCTCCCCTAATTTCATCACGAGGAATAAGAAGTCATTATCCTAACCTTTTCACATCAAATGATGGTGATATGGAGAAGATAGGGAAGATAATATGGGAGATGACTTCATTAAAAACTTCATACCATCAAATATCATCATAAAGTACCTCTCTCTCTCTCTCTCTCTCTCTCTCTCTCTCTCTCTCTCTCTCATTGGAGCTATCAGCTCTGTGTATTTTACTATTTGGATTTTACAACTCTCTAATGTTTTAATGACCCCTACGTGCTCCCATTGTATTAATATGGATACGACCGAGTGTGTGTGTGTGTGTGACTCTGTGGTGTGTTAGTGTAAATGTGCCATTTAGCCAGATGAGCCTTCCCTGAGTGTAAACGGAGAGCCGGTAGAGTTGGGGACTGGGGGACGCCAGGTTGCTAACAACCTCGTTAAGCGGTATGCTAATTGGGAGCGCTTGTTTAAGAGCGAGGGATGCGGCAGAGGACACGGCGAGAGGATGGGGGGGGGGGGGTCGTTCTAATCAACACCAAGAGCAATGAGGTCATCACTTCACAGGGGTTAAAGGTCAGTCGTATTAACATGCGAACCAGAGTGACGCTGGTACGATCAAGCATAACTGAAGCCTGGTAATACTGCAGCTGGTGGGAACTGTATGAACAGGTCCAATGCATGCATGTCTGACTTTCACGCTGGAGACCAGAGTTCACGCTCTGTCACAATCTGAAAATTGATGTTGGCTTTTTCTTTTTCTTACTTCAACCATGCTGTAATGGCCATGCATGGATATTATCAACAACATTGTCATAGACCAAACCTTTGCTATTGTTCATAATCTGGGGTTGTGCAGACTAGTCCAATATCAATGTTACGGCTGGTAATGGGGTTGAATAAATGGCATCTAAATTCAATACTTCATTAAATAAAATATTAACATTTACGTTAGCATTTTCACTGCAAACAACACAACAACTGAAACAATGTCACAAACACAGAGTTATAAATCTATAACTAAAAGCATCTGATTGGTGACGCTTGTTGGGGGTCGTACAGAACACCCTGGAAAGGAAGGGCTGCCTGAGAGACATAACTCAGGGAGCAAAATGCTCTAAACCAAAAAATAGTGATGTAGACTGATATAATAATTTATACTGAACAGAACCAGGCTTCAAAAGTTGAGTGCTACAATAATAACATATGTTGAACATTATAAGAAGGTAAGAGGGTAAATCCCTCGCTAAACAACCCGCTAGACAGCTGCTATTCACGTTTTCAGTCAGTCTGGAGATTTGAATGTGTGATATCCTTGTGGAATCTATTATTAGATCTTGCAGCTGTACTTTAATATAACCCGTAAGGCCCTGTATCAAACTGGCACCTCTGCGTAGGTAATCTTCAGTCAGCAGGGGCTCCAGGTGTGCGCTGCCATGTGACAACTAAAATCCATCTGAAGCATGTGGCTCATGTGGTGCTAAAAGTTTAAATATTTTTCACTTCTGGCACTTGGCACTTTAAAATAAGCTTCAGTACTGCCAGGAAGTCACACAACTGTTTCCTTGAAAACAGTGCCACTCACGGCAGCTGAATGTTTAACCTCTTTATAGAGCAAATTTTGTTTTAAAAGTATTTATTTTCACAACATATAATATGAATTAAATGTCAATCTTTCTTTTGACTTATGAGGTATTTAAAATTATATTTTTCTGTGGTATTTGGATCCATTATAGTTAATCACGTATTTAGGTAAAATTAAGGTCACCAAGGTCATGCTTGGTATTGTTTCTGCGAGGGTTTTTAAAAATGGTTTGAGGAGAGTTTTACGTTCTGCATTCACACTCAAACATGGTTTGCAGACTGATTCTGCTATTTTTTTAGACTCAATAGCTTAAACTTTAACAGTGTGGATGCTCTAAAACTGTATTTAGACAATCGTGCTGGGAGACAAAGCGATCAGCTGAAATAATGACCGAGGGTGTAACAAAAATTAAAGAAAATCTCAAAGTCAAAAATGTCTTGAGGTTGAGCTGAGGAGATTACCTCATGCCCCAGCCGAGTATCCCTAGGAATTACATTCAGTGCCAAAGTTTAGTGCCAACGCAGGGAATAGTGTGTCCTTTATGTGGCAAAGCAGAGAGTAAGGGTGTGGGGGTCGGGGTGGTGGATGGGCGTGTTGCGCTTCAGACTTTCCTGTAATAGAGTTTACATCCTGTCACTCTCCAACAGCTAACGTTTGCTATTCTTAAATTGTAACCATGATCTTTCCTTTATCCAGGTGGTTTAGTTGACATGTATTTACCATAACCACAGTATTTCCTTCACCTGAACCATACTGTTGTTTTCCTAAGCAGATATTATAGAAGCAAATCATTTTTAAAACATTAAATGTTACAAAATGTTGTAATATAAGTTTAACATTCTGTCTGGCAATAGATTTACATGCCCTGTGGTTAACTGGACGATGACGATCCCCTGCTGTTAAAGGACATGAAAATGTGTTTACATTGACAGATGCAGCATAAAACTTGCAGGAGGTCTGATAAACGGGGCATTTGTACTGTCTGTGACTGCATGTAATGCCACTATGCTGTGTTTCTGTTGTTAAATGTTAAATAATTAATGTAAAAAAAATAACTTGCGGCTGTGGAGTTCTGATTCATGTGTGTGAATCAACGGCTGTAACGTGATGGTGAAGTTACAAAAGCCCACCACACCTGACACCAACTTCCAACCACAGCTAAAAACTTTTACCTCTAAATTAAAAAAAAAAATAATAAAAATACAACTTCAGTGACTTTTAATCTCATCTTCTGGCCGTACTGGGCACACACACACACACACACACACCTTAACCAACCACCCTAAGATTCACGCTGCCAAATTGTCCACCAAAGAACTGCAGGCTCAACAGATACTTATCAGCTACGACACACACACAGACACACACAGCAACACAGATTTTAATTTCCTCTCAGGATATGAGAAAATCTGTGTTAATAATGCATGGTGGGACAGAGAGAGAAATCACAAGTCCAGATCGAAGCAGGCAGGCGAGCCGGGTTGATTGACAGTTTGATCTGATCTGCACTAATGGAGGACTTGATGAAGAGGAGGAGGAGGAGGTTTGAACAGGAGCCACTGTCTGCTCCTCCAATATATCACAGCTCCCAACATCTTCCAAACAAACTCCCAGCCTGCCCTGGGCTTTTCAGTTGGCTGTGCCATGTGTGTGTGTGTCAGGTGTGTGTTTGTGTGCAGCAGACAGCGTGTGGGTGTGTGCCCGTGGTGTGTCAAGTTGGAGAAGACCGCGTTTTTAATCAGAGTTCATTTTCCCCCCAAATCTAATTAGAAGTGTGAGGGTGGCAGGGTTGAGGGGAGGATGGGAGAGGAGGGGAGGGAGAGCTGGAGGGGGAGACGGAGAATTAAATCCAAATGAAAAGTGCCTTCCGTGTCGACCTGAATCTAATGTGTGGCAGCAGAAAAGCAGGAGAAGCTAATAACGGCGTGTCGCCCCTCCAAGGTTAGCACGGCAAAACAAAAACAAATTAGCGCTTGAAAACCCCTCCACTCGCAGTGAGCACGGAGGCAGGGAGGAACGGAGGAGCAAATGAAGACGAAACAAGGGACGGTGAGAAGTGACTTCCACAGGTGGAACAATTCATTATCTCCTGGAAAGATGGGAGAGAGGAGAGGAGAGGAGAGGAGAGGAGAGGAAGGGAAGGTCTGGTTAAGTTTAGGTAACTAAAACTACTTGGTTAAGGTTTTCTAAGACCATCACCACGGTCAACATCATTAAAAGAAACCAACACTGACTGTTGATAGGAGATAGGGTGTGAAATATGACAAAATCAACGCTTTGTACTTTCTGCAGCATGAAAAACATCACAGCACAATTACTTCCACCTTTACTATGAAAGGTGTTGGTTCATATAAGTGGATTAGACAAGCAACATAATAACCCAAAGGTCCATAAAACCCGGGAGACTCTATAGGGAGACAGCTACAATTTGCAAGAGGGGCGTCCCACCGAAAAAATATCCTACAGATGCTTTCAGCTGTCTGCGTCTTCCACATGACCATTACCTTGCACGTAGCATCAGTCCCTCAACAGTCTCACGTGAAACTTTTTGGTAAGAAAACAACAGCATCAGTTGTTTCAGCAAACGATGGGCTCTTGTCCATCAAGGGGAAAAAGGAGGAAAATAGTGTAAAGTTGTTATAAAGCAACAAAGTTAACAGAGGAAGGAGGTCGGGGTGGTTGCATGGGTTCCCAAAACATCAGACCTTGACACAGGAGACTGTTGTCCAAACCATTGTGTTTCTCAAACCTTAACCAAGCTGTGATTGGGCCTAAACCTAACTAAACCTTTAAAAATTGTTCAACATTTTGTGGAAATATTCTTATTTGCTTTCTGGCGGAGTGTTAGATGAGAAGATCAATACCACTCACATGTCTGTACGCTAAATATTAGGCTGCAGCCAGCCTCAGCAGCCAGTTAGCTCAGCATAGCACAAAGATTGGAGACGGGGGAAAACAGCTATCTGTCCAACGGTAACAAAAATCCGCCTCCCAGCACCTCTAAAGCTCACAAATGAACATGTTGTACCTTGTTTGTTTAATCTCCACAAAGAATGAAGTTTAAAAACGTCAATCTGATGTTTTAAAGAGGGTTGTAGGCACTGACAACTAACGTTGCCTTGCTGATTGGGGATCAGATTGGAAAATGCTTGTATGTGTCATGGAGTGCGCGTGCCAACAATGTATTTTGTACTTGTTGGTATAGCTAACTGTGCATGACACTTGTTTCTTCTTTGTCATTTTTTGATGTATCGGAAAACTCATACACAAAACTAACGTATACAAACTATTTTTCAGAAATGCAGGAGCACCGTTCATTGCCCAATCCAGGTCAGACTTTGTTTCGCCTTAAACGTCTTTAACCCTCTCACTGTGGTATCTTCCTTTCTCCAACTCATGCTACCTCCCTTTGTTTTTTCTCTTTCGACCATCACTAGCCTCCCTCCCTCCCTCCCTCCTGTGTCTCTGTGGTGAGTCAGAGAGGTGGCTAGTGGACAATAAAGTTGTGCAGATCTGCAGATACGAGCGGTAATGAATAAATGATGATATTTATAAAGACAGGGCTGTGTTTGTGCAGAGTTGAGGGACATGTAAATTCACACATTTATTGCTAGTGTTGATGGGGCGAAAAAAAAAAGAAGCACAGCATTCAACACTGTTGTTTACGCTCTGTAAACAAATGCTTTATTGTTTATTACCTTTGATTTTGCCTTTTATTCACAAGCTTATTATCTGCTTCATCCTGGCATACCTTTATTGTCTTAAGGTAATTCTCTTCCACCGTCTCTCCCTAAATCCCTCCTTCATTTACTCTTTATTTCTTTCCCATTCTGTCTATATCCCTCTCTCCTTCCTCAATGCTCTGCTCTCTTATTTCCTCCCTCACAGTCGCTGCTTTATCTTGCCAATACCCCCCTTTATTATGAAATTTACAGCAGAGAGTGACAAGAAAGACGAGCTTTTTCTGAAGCTTTTAACCACATCTCAAGGTCTTCTTCAGCAGATGGAGTTTGCTCACTTAACATAAAATAGCTCAGCACTTCACCTAAGTATGGAACTTTGGTCACGACTGTAAGCTCCAGAAAAAGCTAGCTAATGGACCTTTTTATCAAACTAGTGATCACGAATTCTCTGTGAAATACAAATCCACAAAAATCGAAGAGAGCAACTTTTATGATTATTAATTGTGGAAAATACTGTATTGTACATACTCTACATACTAATACTACTGATACTTTATTAATACTAGTGACTGATGGGATCAGTAGTTTATTGGTACATGTGAGGTGAAACTGAACTGTGACAGAAAATGTCAAAGTTTCGAATTCCTGGAAAAACTGGGAAAATGTTGATGGGAGAAGCAAATACTGTATGTTCTCTCATCCTCAATCAACCACTCCTGAGACACTGTGGTTGTACAGAGCAATAGTCAAGCACAGGCAGGGATCCTGGGCTGCGGTCAAATAGTCTTTTTAGCTCAGGAAAGTTCCTAACTGAGTGAAATGACCCGGAAGTGGCAGCCATGATAACAGCTGGCGGAATTCTGCTAAGGAAAGGTGCTTCAATGCTTCCTTTCTTATCTCCTTTAGCACAGGGTACACTGGAACATCCTTTACCAAAGGAAAGGAGATAATGCCGTCCCACAATTCCTTGTGGCAGCAACATTTAAAGCGACCCCGGCAGACCCATGTCAATAACATCCGCTGTTGCATAATTACGTAGCGCAGTGATTCTCTTGTTGTCTTGTCTTGTTGTCTTTTCCTAAGTCCTCATGAATTCTCCTTCACATCTTTCCTTGACCTCATGATGTTTTCCATCAAGCTCAATGAAAAGTGTTTAGGAAAAGACATAGGACATAAATCTTTCTAACTATTTGACCACAGCTGTGTTGGTTTGGTTGGAGGATACCGCAGCTGTAATGGCAATTTTGACAGAAATGACAGGAAACAGTGAAAATGTCCATCACAAGAGCCTAAGGTGACAACTTCATAATGCTGGTTTTGTCTAACCTGGAGGTCTTCCCAGGGACAAAGTCTTGGACCCAATCCAAAACAGACCCATGGGACACCTACCCAATGGTAATTTCCAAAAAGGAGACCCAAAAATAAAAGGACTGCCAGACTCTGTCCAAAATAGAACTGAAGACAATTAGACCCGATCTGCTACGTGACCTAAAAACACCATCATAGACAGAGAACACCAACACCGGCAGCAAGAACCAGCAATCAGTATCGAAAAGAGCAGCAACACGTCATTTTCTCTGCATTTCACAGTTCACACTCGCTATCTCACCTCAAAACACACATTTTTCTCCTGCGATTATTATGACACGCCACATGATCAGAGCAGCTAGAGTGTCCACTTGGATCCCCTCGGGTATTAGACATATTGAAATACAGACCAGAGACCTGTGGCAGATACAAAAGGAACCTTCCAAGAGCTAAACAGACTGAATATAATATGGACCCAGCCAAACTCGCGTCCCAGATCAGGTCTTGATTACGAGGAAATGACAGGATCTGTGAAGTCTGACCAAAGACAAAGATATTCAACTGAAAATGTTATAAAACAGAGCAAAGCAGCAAATACTCACATTTAAGAAGCTGAAAACAGGGAATACTTGACATTTTTGCACAGTAAATGATTTCTGTGTCAATCAATGAATGGATTAATCAACTAATTAAGCATAGAGGACACCCTGTCTAACCATCAGCAACCCTGCCACCTCAACATACATTTATAGGATACAATTAATAGGGCAACTTCACCATAACGTTACAAGGACACAGCAGCAGCTTCGCCCGCTGAGCCACCAGCATGCTTCTGCTACCTCCATGTCTTCCCATAAAGAAATCAGCCATCTTTTTTCTTTCACTCTCCACCATAAAGCACCTTTCTCCGTGCGTATACTATCTATCTATCTCATTTTTTCCCCTCCTTCTGTCTTCATTCTGTTAATCTCTCTGCTCCCTGTTGTTTCTCTCCTGTGAAGAGTTGGTGTAATCCCTCTTTTCCTCTCCCAAAGCTCCCTTCATCGCTCCATCTCTCCGTCCCTGTCGAGGGGTGGAAACGTTCTCGTGCCATCTGGTCTATGGTGCAACTGGGTAGCCTGTAATGGGATCCTTAATCATCCATACTCTCTACCTATACTGCAGTCTCTGTATGCTAACGCACTCCTGTTTTCTCCCTCACAGACTATTCTTTCTTTAAGATTATTTTTTGTTGTTGTGTTTTGGCTCTGTTACTGTAAGTTTCTCTCTTACTCTTTCCCTCTATTCATACAATATGCACCCATTAAGGGCATTTCATCAAATGCTGCCGCCAATTCTGATTCACACCAGAAAAACACAACATTCGTTTCTCTGACGGTCATCATTAGCCTGACATCGCCAGACCAATTTGCAAATGTGAATGAGTCTGGAACCTCTCAGTTCATTTTTGATTTCCAAGGGGCGTTATCAACAGACGCAGACCAAAATGCCTCTGGACACAATTGGATAGATCTACAACCAATCAGAGCAATGTGTGATGTAGCGCTGAGCGAATCCTGTCGGAAGTACGACAAACACATCTTTCTTATCAACTAAAGCTTTAAGTGCAGCTGTTTGTTCTTCTTTTAGAGAAAATATACCGTCCAGTTTGTTTAATAATGACGCGATAGCAGATTCAAAACGTTCCACATCAGTGGCAGCCATCTTTGTTGTTTATGAAAATGCCTCAACGCCACTCCTCTGTACAGTCATCGCATCAAACCCGCTCCATATTAGATAAATGGTTGTGATTGGTCGGCTGGAGATCTGTCTGTATGGGAGGGGGGCCAGACGCATCTGCCAGAGCAAATAAAACCTGAGCTCGCAGATAGTGTGGGGATAGTGTGAAGCGTTACTCCATCCCAGTCAACAAAACTCCTCATGGTTGGGTGTAAGGAAGTGGATGGCAACTCTATGTGTGTCAGAGGAGGCACGTGGCTCTCCTCACCTGTTAGTAACAAAGACTGCAGTGCAAAAATAACTGGCTGCTCCAAATTCAGAGAAAAAAGGTAAAAATGCAAAAAAATAATTGGTAATAAACAGAATTGTTACTGTTAACAAATTCACACAAGAAAGAGTAATGGATCAAAACTAATGTAATGAGGCAAGCCTTTTGAAATCAGCTTGCATGGATACCATCCTGACAATGGGATAAGTCCTTGAGAACAGTTTCAATATGAGCAGATAGAGCTATATATAATATTTGTTACATCTGCTGCAAAACATAATAGCAGCCTCTCTGTATGTGTGTGTTTATTTAAGACTTGTTCTTACCTATATCGTACGCCATGAAGTCAGCAGAAAAGCACTTGGCTCCGTTGCTTAGCGACGTGTCATTGTGAGTGTTCCCCCCGAAAACCAAGACTGTGCCACTCAGCAGCACCGCAGAGTGGACGTACCGCGCCAGACCACTCTCCCCAAGGATCAACCTACACACACGCACACACACGCACACGCACATGCACACACACACACACACACACACACACACACACACACAGGTAGAGACAAACACACAGAGAAAAGAGTGCAAGGTGAGATATATTAGGAAAGTGTTAATTTGTCAGTTATGTGCATGTGTGTGTGTATGTGTGACATGTGTGTCCATGGTGCCATGTAATTGATGGCGTCTGTCTGGGTGTGTGACCTGGCCTGTGGTGACTACCCTTCATACCAACTGTTCTTTCATGGGAGCAGCGCACACACACACACACACACACACACACACACACACACACACACACGCAAAACCTACAGAAACACTCAACACATACGTTGTAGGAGGTCTCAGTCTGCAGTGTGTGACCTCTTTGAGGTCAAAGGTCACATATTGGAGACCAACTGTGGTGGCTATCTGTGGCTTCCTCAATTACTGCAGCAGCTCTCACTTTCCACCAGACTTTGAAGTTTGACCGTTCTTAAAGGAACACACTGATCCCCTTTAACTGATGAACACAGGAAAAACTGATCCAGATAAGAAAATCATTTGCTAAGTTGCTCATCCTTTAGTTTACTGTGTGTTGAGTGAGAGTTCTAACTAACACTATCACAAGTTAAAAGACCATTATTGTATGTAAAAACTATTTTGTTCAAGTTATCCTGGGAACTTTAAGCCCCAGAAACTAAAAACTTTTTTCAGTGAATTTGTTTTTCCCTTTCCAAAAAATCATGACTTCATCAATAAATCGCTAGATACACTCCTTCCAGTGAGGCTTTGGTATGAGTTAGCTGTATTGTGGCAACACTATGAGGGTTTGGAATATCTCAATATATATGGATTAACAGCAGAGAAGTGGGTTACGCTGCAGGAGTTGTTTGAATAGTTGCTTTGGATGTTTTGAAACCACTGGTTTCCACTGGAATCCATAGTGACTTCTGTGAATCCAAGCTGACTACAAGTGCAGTCCTCTATGAAGGTGCAAGCTGCAAACCTCAGAGCCACCTTTCAAGCCCTGCAGGGGGTAAGGAGCTGATAGTCAAAAGACAGATTATCAGTATTCCTTTAATCAACAAAACATGCAGAGATAAGTCCCGTCTGTCTTGCATGGTCTATGACATCGGCACTCTGAAACGCTGGTTTTGACCCAAGTAAACACTTGCTCTTTTTTATCTTTTTTGGGGGGGCATTTCGCTTTATTTGATAGTAGAGAGAGACAGTAGAGAGAGACATGAAAGGCAGTGGGAAGAGAGGGGGGATGACATTCAGCAAAGGGCCCGGGCCGGACTCAGCCTTTGACACGTGGCACGCACTCTACACGGTGAGCTACCGGGGCGCCCCAAACGCTTTATTGTTCTGACTGGACTGCAGACATCTGAGATCAGAGGAGTTTCTACAATTGGGTCCCCCAGTTTATATCAATGAGGGTACACTGCATATTATCAGTATACAATATTATCAGTATTATGCAAATTAATTCAAGAGCAGCACAAACTACATCCTCCAAAAACTAAATATTATAACCTTCACAGAGGTAGGAGTTATTGCAGGACTGTTGCATTCAACTGCATTAGTTTTAGCTAGGTCTACCTGGTACATTATCCTGAATGTGTCAAGGCAATGGGTAAACATGGAGGAAGTGGTGTGTTTGAATAAACAGCAAAGACAGGAAGAGGAAGACAACTTACCAAAATATGAAAAACAAATGAAGTAACTATTTGCCGCTGTTTGGGAAGTTAGAGTGAACTTGGTTTTACTGACAGTGAAGACAATCAAGGACAACAAAGGCAACTTTTCTTATTTTATCCTTTAGATAGATAGATAGATAGATAGATAGATAGATAGATAGATAGATAGATAGATAGATAGATAGATAGATAGATAGATAGATAGATAGATAGATAGATAGATAGATAGATAGATAGATAGATAGATAGATAGATAGTGAAGTGATTTTAACTGTTACTGTTGCCCTGTTGTTTTATTTATTTGTTAAACTGGGTAAAAACAGTGTGTTAAAACCCTGAATTAGTTGTCATTAGGTTTTAAGCAACAATCACTTTTCAGTCATTTTTGTTTTCATTTTGAGAAATAAAGTTGAATGGGTGCTAAGTAAGCCTAGTGAACCATGACGTAATGACTAATTAGGAATGAGGCTGGCCCAGTTGGGAACCACTAACATACAGATGTCATGTACAGGACTCTATCCTGCCCTGGTAGACTTGTCAGGAGCTGACAGAGAAGATGATGATCTTTACATTGGCCTGTAGCTGGATGTGAATAACTGGAATGCCCAGAAATGTTTCGGCCTGGGAATTTCCCAAGTCCACCCGCTCAAGTGAAACCTGACTCCGACAACAAATTCCATCTGGAACGTGAGAGCCACGGAGAGACAGCAGGTTGCGTGCATATGTGTGTGTACATGTGAGCATACGTTAGTGTATGTGTGTGTGTGAGATCACATGTGAATGTACGCTAAGTGAAGAGGAGAGACTGATAGAGCTGAGCGTCCTCTTTCACCCATCCATCTGCCTGGGGTCACCTGAGGTCAGACCTCCTGTCACATCCATCTACTCTCACCCTCCTCTTCTCTTTCTGACTCAAGCGCGCTCATTTTCTCCTCTGAAAGAGTTAACATACATTTTGAAAACAAAAATGATCACTTTCTATAAGCAGTATAACTTAAGTTCGGAGCATCTGTTTTATTTGTGAAAAGCTCAAATTAAATGACCACGATGGCTACAAAAAAACATATTTTTTCTCATTGTTGTGCTATCACTCATGTTTGCGAGAACTGCGACAATTTTCTGTCCTGCAACAAGTTTCCCATAAAATGTATTTATAATAATCTTTGTAAGGTTGCATTACATAACACTATAATAATAGAATAACTATTATTTTCATCATTATTATCATTGCAGGTTTATTTGAATCAATCAAAAATAGGTAAAGTCCCGCATTCCCACATTTACAAGTAAAAAGATTTTAGTTTCAAAATGTACTTAAGTGTCAAAGGTAAATATACTCATTGTGAAGATTGGCTCCTCTAAGAATGTTATTACTGATGCATTAAGATGTGTTAAATGTTAATGTATCAAAAATCTGTTATGAAAATGACCA
The DNA here is from genome assembly GCA_008360985.2 of Macquaria ambigua. Classification (NCBI taxonomy): domain Eukaryota; kingdom Metazoa; phylum Chordata; class Actinopteri; order Centrarchiformes; family Percichthyidae; genus Macquaria; species Macquaria ambigua. The sequence goes on along the minus strand of VMKM01001186.1, from coordinate 125,023 downwards.
AAATAACACAAAAAGAAATGAAACTTGGGTAAAACAAATGTAATAAAAAGTTAAAAGATGACATGCTCCTCTACAGGTTGAAAAAAATATTTAGATAATGTCTAAAAAGCAAAAGGGTGGAAGTATTCTAATGATCTCATGATGAGTGTAAAATCTGAAGACAGGCTAATAACTTTAGCCGTCCAATAAACATAATGGAGCTGAAAACAAGTGGAATATAAAGGAGAAGAGTGAAAAAGCTTATCTGCACATCTGGTGCAACACCTGCAGCTCAAAACTGTATTTAGATGCAGCACAGAGTAAACGTGCAAACACACATAAACACTCTTCTCTCTCACACAAACAAACCCAGCAAGCAACAGCTGACCAACACTTTCTTTCAGTTTGACATCATTCAAAACTAGCTAAACATTTTCACTGTACAGTGTAATTTGATCCAATATTTACTAGATTTGGATTTATATTCAAACTTTACCAGGTAAATATTCACTCACAGTTCCACACAATAACTTAAAATTGCTCATAGGTGTAAATGTGTTTGTCTGACTATATGTGTCTGACTGGTAAACTGTCCAGAATGCACTCTGCCTTATGACCTGGTGCATGATGGGATTGACTCCAGCTCTCTGCAACCCTGGACGAGATAGGCAGTTCAGAGGATGCATGACTGGATTTATACACCATGATGCAGGCAGCTGGTACGGTCACTATGGATGTCAGTGCAATTTTCATTTTGGCAGGAGTCAGTTGCTGCAGGACATCGATATCTATTCAACAGCAACATGTTGGCTGAGAATACAGATACATACTCATAGATGATTGTTCTGTGCTCTCACCATGTCTTGGTGTGGACGTGGTATCGGTACATGTGGTCCACCAGGCCATATTTGTTGTTGCTAAGTGCCTTGTATCCCCCGTGGACAAACACGCAGCCGCTGGCCTCATCGTACACGCTGCTGTGGCCGTAACCTCCCTGGACCACTGCCCCTCCAGCAGATACAACATGCCACGAGTTAGACCCTGACACACGGAGAGGAGAGAGAGGTCTGATTAATGCAGAACACCGTGCAGAAAGATCAAAGTTGATCACTTAAAAAGTTTTTGATGCTTTGGCAAGTTCTGCTTTTCACTTTCATGCCAAAAAAGCAAAGCACTTTTAATTCTGGAGGTGAGGTAGAGCGAGGGAAGAGAAAAGAAGGGAGACGGAGAGAGCGAGCCAAACAGTAAGAGAGGCCAGAGGAAATTAGAGTTTACTGAATTTAAAAGCGCCCCTTTATTAGACCGGTGTGATGCATACCGATTAACTCAGGTGCATAGAAAATCTTATTAAAAACATGCAGGGATTACATCATCCGAGCAGCACAGAAAAGACACAGCACAACAAACAAAGCCATGGAAAGAGGAGGAACTGTGAAAAGCCTGTGAAAACGTGCCGTCTTCTGGAACAGTAAACCCCTGAGACCATGAGTTATGAGCAGAGAGAGCGAAAAACTGAGAAACAAGATGAACTAGAAAGCCTCCATACAACCCTCTAAATTTGTCTTTTGTACATCCAATTTAATCTACATTAAAAATCTGTATACACCCACTGGCTGATGATGGCTATAATTTTACCTGTAAGAATACCTATAAAACTCTCAATACTCATAGGTCTTTGTACAAGAATGAATTGTGAAAAATTCCAAATGAGTCAGAGTCAAGATCACAGAGTTCAAGCCATTTAAATGTATTATGTTGCTGTATAGCACCACCTCTAAATTCCATCAAATTTAGCAGGATCACTCAGAATTGATATCTTGTCATCAAAATGACATGGGCATGCCACTGGATGATGTTTAACCACAGACTGTATATAAAGATGGACGACGCGTCTCCACTTCCACTTCCTCCCACTGTACAAAAATTAAGCTAAAATATCCCAGATACGGGAGCTGCCATCTTGCGTTGGTGGCGTCATTTGGAGCCAGAGTCTGCGCAGTAGTGAGCCACGGTGGAGCTGCAGTATCGAGGTCCTGCCCAAATACCCGCCTGAACAAATCACGAGTACACCACAAGTTGTCAATCATGACATCACACCCCCTTTTTATAGCATCAAATAACTAATTAAAACCAAACTTATCAGAAAAACAAACACTTGAACAAACATCAGTGTGATGAGAACTACCTAAAATGACAGAAACCATCTTTGGGAAAATTTTATTTGACGTGTACTTTGATTTTTCAGTTTGGCCCACGTCCCATCCGCTAACATGGAGGGGGCGGGGCTTATGACCGCTATGGCAGCCAGCCACCAGGGGGCGATCCAGATGTTTTGGCTTCACTTTTGGGGAGCTGTCATGTCGGCCATCTTTATATACAGTCTATGTGTTTAAGAGTTATGGCAGTTTACATTACATTAAACAAGCCACACCTCAATGAACTCAATCTCATGACGTATCAAACAAACAAAAACAAACTTTTTTCAGGCATATCCAAATATTTTGTACAAATCTGGTGAAATTTGAAGGAGACATGTTTCCCCAAAATTTTAAATGATGAACAATCTTTTCAGGCAGAAATGGGTGTGGCCACTGATGAAACGTTTGTCTTGACTTAAGGATGCAAGGAAAAAGGAATCTTGTTTATTATGTTGCATTGGCAACTTACAACTTATCACTGCACTGTAACTGTATTTTATTTCATTTTAGAATTTCATTTTATTCTATCTTAATTGATTTTATTCGTATTGTTTTGAATGTCATTCTAATGCTTTTCTTTGCCCATGTAAAGCACTTTGAATTGCCTCTGTGTTTGAAATGTGATATATAAATAAAGCTGCCTTGCCTTGCCTATTAGCAAAACCGTAAGGGCTGTTAGAAATGATCACATGATGGCGCGATTGGCACAAAAAAACCCAAAACCTTTTCCGTTGGCTCTTGGCCGACCTTTCCACCAAGCTCTACTGAAATCCATTTAATAGTTTTGAGATATTCTGCTAACCAACAGAGATACAAAGAAACATACAGGATCAAAAACATAACCTCCTCGGTGAAGGTAAGAAAGAAAGATAAGAAACAAGGATGGACGAAAGATACAAGTAAAGAGAAAAGGACAGCAGAAAAAGACTGAGAGAGACAGAAAGAGTGTTTTAACTGGCATCACATTGAATCCAAATTAGAAACCCTGTATGACATATTTTAACCAAATACAGACTTCAAAAATCCCAAATTGGCTGTTGAAATGGGTCACCGTAGAAACAGTGGTTAAACAGAGGAAGAAAAGGTATTCTATGCCCATTGTTTGTGACACAGAAGAAATGAAGACAGAAGACAATTTTCTACAGTACAAAAATGCGATGCAGAAAAGATGCGTTTGAGATCATTGAGAAACAGTGTTTCCATTACACAGTTTAGCAGGGAGCACTGACAAATCAATTTTTCAAGTGTAAAATGTTCCACTCAGTATATATCTTGGTTACAATTCTTTGATTACGAAATTTAACAGATCCTTATCGGAAACAGTGAAATAAAATGTTTGTTTTTGTTTAAAAGCTCATATCTCATTATCAGTTTCGGTATCTGCCTCAAAAATCATGTCATGGTCTGGCTCTCATGCTTTGGCAGCATATTTTTTTTGATGAAAACATCATACCAAGAAAGCTTCACTGAACCGTACTGAATTGAGAAATGAAAGAAAAAAAGCACGAAAAAGAAAGTCAGCAGAACAACAAGAGAAACAGCGATAAAAAGAGGGGCAACTATAAGAGACGACAAGAAAGTAGAAGGTCAACTCTTATCTCATCTCTGGCAGCTAATTGCTGTGAACCTGCCTCTCTGAGTGGTTATTAAATCCTTTTACCTCATATTTTACACTCCGCTTCTCTTCTCCAGCTCGCACTGACTCTTAGTCGCTCCCTCTGAAGCCTAATGATGCTCAGTGCAGACTTACACTGTGACATTGTCAGAGAGAGAGGAGGGAGGGAAGAGGTGGAGGTGGCTGAAGATGAAAGTGATAGACAGATGAGGGGAGAGGAGGAAGGAAAAGGTAAGGGAGAGGAGCAGGAGATGACGGGGACCGACTAGGAGCGATGACAGAGGGGGTCAGAAACTGAGGTCTGGCGGATGAAAGGAAAAAGATGGAGGGAAGCAAAGAGAGGGATGAGAGAGTGTGGAAGAAGAGAGAGAAGAAGGGGTGATGAAAAAGAGAGAAAAAGAGAAAAACAGAATGACAGGAACGTGGGAGAGTGAGGGAATGATGGTGGATTCATTAATCATTGTCTTCTCCCAGACTCTCCGGCCTGGGTGCCACCTCTTCTTAATGACCACTCAGTGTGTGTGCGTGTGTGTGTGCATGTGTGTGTACTTTGTGTAGCTGCACACATGTTTGCCTTTGACTTTGTGTTGTGTGTCTAAGAGAAGGTGCCTGCATGTGTGTGTTTTCTCTCATTTCAGCTGCTGGTTTACAACACTGTGTGACACCGCCATCTACTGGCTGAACAGGGAAACAAAAAACACATAAAAGCACACTTAATGGCCAGAAGTATAAGGACATGTCATACTTCTGTGGGTTGAACATGTTATTCCAAAACCACAGGCATGAATCTGCAGCTATAACAGCCTCCACTCTTCTGGGAAGGTTTTCTAACAGATTTTGAAACCTGGCTGCAGGGATTTGCTCCCATTCTGACACAAGAGCATTAGTGAGGGAAGCGATCTGCGTTCCAGTTCATCCCAGAGGTGCTGGATGCGGCTGAGGTCAGGTCTCTGTGCAGGCCAGTCAAGACCTGGCTTTGTGCACGGGGGTATTGTCATATTGAAACAAGAAAGGGCCTTCCCAAAAATGTTGCCACAAAGTTGGTGCACACTTTCTACTAAACTAAGACTAAAATATCATTGCATGCTGTAGCATTCAGATTTCCCTTCAATGGAAATTAGGGACCTCGACCAAATCACAAACAAATAGCCCCAGACTAAAAGTATGTGAACAGGGGTGTCCAAATATGTGGTAAAAATACTAAAGTATACATTACAAGAAAAAAAGATAAGTTGGTGTTCCCTTTTTTCATCACTCATACACATACAAGCTGAGAGTTGCACATTCCTCTCTGGGGCCAAGGTGCAAGACAACACCGAAAATACTTTACCCTGAGTGTCGAGTGCAAAAACTGCAACTGCACAAACATTTCATTATAAGTTACTAAACTAAACTAAGCGCAAGTCAATTAAAAACAGCAGCAATAATGCTTGCAATGCTGGAAAGTGAACATTAAATGACATCATTAGAAAGCCACGTAGAAATCTTTGATGATGAGACGTTCCACAGAAAAATAATTGGTTGCCAACTTTTGTACACAGATGAGCTTTGCTTCACAGCGGGACTTCACTTTCTCAACCACAAAATTGCTTCCTCTTCTCAGAAAAGTTGACTCTGGTTCTGTAACAGTGGCCTTTTAAACTTTGAGCTCTAGAAGGTATGGCTCACAGACACGATTTAGTCACTTTAATGTCAAGTTTTTGGAGAGAATTGTTTGAGATGTAAATCTGAGATTCACCTGATATCTAAAATAAGAAAGAAGAAGCTGAAGGTAAAACCAGAGGAGCTGTGCGAGCTCTGGTTGTGGGACGAGTGGATTAGATGCATTTCTCCAGGCAACTTGTGGTCTTGCGTCTTCAGGCCACGTGTGTGTTCAACATATAAAGAATTGTTTTGAAGCAACATCCCAACAAGAGCAGCGTCAGTGATAAAGAATGCCAATTTCTGCTCAGTGCATCTTCAAAGTAAGAATATGAATACACATAAAACTGCAAATCATTTAAAAAATACCAACGAGTCTGTATTACTCACACAGAGACCTGTGTGAACAACCCAAATGTCAGCAGCTTGACGAGCCCCTGTGTTCGACTTCCATCAATAAAAAGCAATTAAACAATCACCACAGGAAAAAAAAAAGTCGATGACAGCAGAGTCAGCAGGTGTACTTACTGATGTTGTACTCCTGAACTTTGTTGATGTAGCTGTAGATTGGCGAGTAGCCAAAGAAGATCAGCATCACCGGCTCGCCGTTGGCCAGCTCCACCATGTGAGCGGTGTGCCCCTCCAGGGCGTAGGGAGGAGGCGGGGCCGGTTTCTGTGGTGACCAGGTGCGTCTGGGGATGTTGAACACCCACATCTCGTCCGTCACATTGGCCGACTGCGCCTCCAGCTTCCCACCAAACATGTAGATGTCATCCTACACGAGGGAAAAGACAGAGAGAGATGCTTTTTAATGTAAGCCTTCAGCAAAATAAGTTATGATCAGTTTCATCATGGAGTTGATGTGCATACCTGAGAGGAATGTGAAGATAGTACAGTATGTTTGTATGTGTTTTGTCTGAGCTTTTCATGCTGCTTCCAGTGTGCCATGCAGCTCCACCTTTATAGAACCTCCTCAGAGCTGCTGTTCATTTATATGGTAATGGAGAATTTGGCCTCTGCTCTAAAATGTACAGTTAGAGGAGAGGAGGCCTTGTTTTGGGCAGGAAAACATTCTGAAGCAGCTACACCTGAAGCTGACACGAGTCTCCAGCAGAGTTAATTTTGTCTCTCCTAAACACAAGCTGTGAATAAATATCTGTCTTGTATTGGTCAGCGCCTGTTTTCCAAACACTGCTTATCTTGATGCCTCAAATAAAACCCATTATAAAGTTGATATGGCAAACATATTGTTTATTGTAAGGAGGATCCTCATTAGCATCCGCTGATGTGGTTGCTAGTCCTCCTGGGGTCCGTTAAAGGAACAGTTTGACTTTTTTGCGAAATACACTTCTTCACTTTCTTGCGTCTTGAGTTAGATAAGAGATGCTGAATGGTTACGGCCGCAACGTCGCCAGTTTGATTCCAGCCGGTGACCTTTGCTGCATGTCATACCCCTCTCTCTCTCCCCGTTTCCTCTCTGCCTCTGCTATCTAATAAAAGGTGAAAAAATCCCCCAAAAAATAATCTTAACAAAAAAAAAGAAAAAAAAAAAGATCAATACCACTTACAGCAACTTACAGCAGCCAGTTAGCTTAGCTTAGCACAAAGACTGGAAACAAGAGGAAACTGCTAGCCTGGCTCTGTCAAGTTGTACCAAAATCCACCTCAGCACCTCTTAAGCTCAATCATCTACACGTTTTATCTCACCTTTCACATGGCACATGGTAATATCATTCATTGTAAATATGAATATATTGATTGTAGCAGCCTGAAGTCTCTAATGATAAACTAACATGCTCTTATATGCATTGAACTCCTCATCAGTGCAGCCCTGCAGCTTGTCATGCAAACATCAGGTTATCATGTGTATCTGCAGTGCTGCAGCTATACAACATGGCTGAGGAGTCACCTAAAATACCAGCATAAAGCTGAAGGGTGAGAGGTGAAGAGTCAGCAGGTCAGGCTGGATGTCTCCGTCAGTGCCTAAGATAAAAATAAAACATGCGCATCTGCTTTGTGCTCAAGAGGTTTCGTGAGAAGGCGACAAACTGCAGTGATGAAGTGAAGTCATCCCTTTCATCCCTCAGCGTTACACGGAGGGTTTGAAGTTAAAACTTGTGTGTACAGTAAACAGGCCGAGAGTTTCTGCTGCCTATAAATCTTCTCCAGGCTTCAGACACACTGACCTCCTCCGGATCAAATCTCACCATTATCACAGCAGAACGGAGACATTTGTTTTTATTCTCCCTCCGTCCTTCACTATTAAATTACTTCTTCCACACAAAATAAGCATGTGTCCCAGTATTTGGACAGTGAGACATCGTTTGATGCTCTGAACTGTGAAATGAGTGATCTATACGGGACATGTGGATGATTCTGATGCTCTCATCTCTTCACAGGTAAGGTGAATAATAGGCCGGTCTCCCAAAATGTGTAACACTTTCTCTTCAGTCCTGTGAAATGACTTCCTATCACTGCATAAACATGTTTCAAAGAGGTAATTATATGTTATAAATGGATTACATTTTGAAGTCAATATTAATCAGTGTATTAAATGTCAAATATAATGATGGAGGCCCGTCATCACATGATATCAAGCAGACAATTATGTCTTTAAATAGCTTAAACTCAGTTTACAATAAGAAAACAACCGAAAACAGAAAGACAAGCAGCAAATTCTTACATTTGAGAAGCTGTAACTAGAAATGTTTTGTTTTTATTTGATCATTTAGTCAAAAATGTAATCAATTAATCAGCAACAATAAAACTCAACTGATGAGCAGTTTAATCCACACATTTCTACACAGAGTGAAATACAAACCGCTTTCAGCTTTTTCATCTATCAGGTAAAGTGCTGCTTAAAACTGAGCTCAGACAAATATAATTTAATACGAAGCTCTGTGTATCTGCAGCTATCAGTGACATCCAGTTCTGCTCTATAATAACATGGGGAGCGTTCCAACACTACGCTGGGGCTAGAATTATTTTTTATTGTTCTCTACAAATGAGCTACAGCATCATTTTATTTTCAGTAAAGTAAAGCTGTCAGGATTTAGAGGAGCTCACACACTGAGCTATCTCCTGATGCAGGTGGAAGGTAAAAAGAAGCTACAAGGATTTTATGTCTAGCTGATGGGAACTTGGCAGGAAGACTGAAGTCCTTTTCAAAGTGAGCACATTAAGAGTCTGTGGACTGATGTTGGTTGAGTCAGGTGGTGTCAGGTGTTGTCTGTAAAGACTGTGTACTGTTCACTTGTGCAGGTATTTGTTTCACCCACAGATAATGAGAAAGACAGCAAACAAAGCTCAAAGTTCAGCTCAGCTCAGAACTGAACTTTTTGTGAAAATGTAGAATCAATACTGAAATTTGCAGCTTAATTGTCTTGTGTGGTCTGCGTTTAGATTTGCAAATCACAACCTGGACTGCATTGTATTGTATTTCTGATATGCGTGCATCAAATACACAATACTGTATTTTCGTCTTGTACTGCCTCACACAACAGTGTCAGTGAAATGTAGCAGCCACAGGTGTACTACCTGGTACAGAGCCAATGAGTGGCTGTATCTGTAGAGAGGGCCGCTGCTGACGGGCACCACATCCCACGTACTGGTCTCCAGGTTGTAGCTGTACACAGAAAGCAAAACAGAGCGGACGACTTCAGAGTGATGGTCAAAAAAGTTCCAGTCCAAAGTTTAGTCCCTGTACAGAGCAGTACTACAGAGGTGGAATTTAACTGTAAGAAATTAAAAGCACAGGTGGAAAACATTAATTATGGCTCCATTCCATTTAGGTGCTCAAGTACAGTCAGCCAGCAATGCACATTACCATGGTCCTGGACCTGGAGCTCAATGGAATGCAACCAAATATAATAGTGTTAGTTACACCTGTGCGGGGGGGTGCTCCCTATAGGCGACATAGGCGCCCAGAAAAAAAAAATTAAACATTTTTTTGACATTAAAAACAACATGCTAGAGCTGATATTTGTGTTGATTACTTATTAGCTGTGTTCTTGTTTATCTGTACAACTGTTAAGAAGTTTTGATTGTAATGTCTGAAAGTATAAAAAATAAATAAATAAATAAATTTGATTCCCCAAACTTATGATTTTTTATTTAATTGATTTGATTGATTTTTTTCCTCTGATGTAAAAAAAAAAGAAGTAAGCCATGCTAGTGAGCCAGGATGCACAATACCATGGCCCTGGAAAGAGCTCACTTAATTGGAATGCACTCGTTACTACTGTTATTCATTACACCTGTGCTTTCCCTGCTGTGACATGCCAAGATGTCAGCTGTAAGAAGGGTCTATTGTTGCCAAAAAAATCTCTTAATGATCCTTTGTGTTTTGTCCCTAATGTGTCTGAGCGTGATTTCTGCCCCATAGGTCAGTTTGTCAGACTGCTGCTGCTTACTTGAGGACCATGTGGTAGTTGGAGTAGTTGAAAGAGTAGCCTCCCACCACCCACATCAGCCCAGAGTGCACCAGAGCCTGATGGGATGCCCGACCCAGAGACTGAGCAGATGGTTTGATGCTTGGCAGCACCCAGAAGGCCTCAGTGGAGGGAACGGACAGAGAGCAGTCTGGACCTGCGACACAGAGAGGGAGGAGAGACACATTTTATTTAAACAGCATCTTTAATAAAACCCACAGCCATCAAGAGACACAAAAGCACCATAAGTGATGTTTGAAACATGTGGCAGTAAGAGAAAGTGAATTAAGGTTTCTCTTCATGCCCTCAAATGAGTTGTTATGTGGTATTTGGAGTTTGGTGTCACTGTGTGTAGAATTTGAAATTCTGACTTTGGCGCCCCCCAGTGGAAGTATCAAAAAAGGCCCCACACATCTGACCTGAGAACAGGCTGCACCAATTATCACCAATTTTTCATTATTGTCTCAATTTAGGATGCTACTGTATGCAGTACAGAGTAAAAGTGTCTTTATGGCTTTATTTATTTTACTTCACTAAGCAAAATGGCAATAAGTAAATAAAAATATCCAATATTTCCCTCCATATTTGTTCATCAAAAGTCACTGTTCACAAGCATCGAAACTACACATTTACTGCACTACAATTATCTGTAGTGTGGGGAATAACATGAGAAGGGACACAAAGAAAGAGGAGTCACATACAATATGTCTTTTGTTTTGAAGAGGAAACTGCAGCATGCCTTCACTGACTATGAACAAGTCGCCATTGCAGCATGTGTTGGTATTGAAAAAACAGTATAGATCTGTTCTAGAACAATCGCTGGTGCTGCTGATAGATGAAAAACCTTTTAGTTTGAAAAGCTTCAGATAATATCAGATGCTCCTTTGACGTTTGGAGAGCACATGCATATGTTTTCCTCAAAAATGAAGTAAAAACAGAGAGGCACGATAATCAGATTGAAGAGCTCGTCAGACAACAGCAGAGCGGTAAAATCCTCCTAATCATCCTTTTTAAGACTCTCTGCTCCTCAGATATGGGGGGGTCAAAGAGGCTAAACTCATCAGGCGTTTTCTAACGGGGGCAGGTGGGTGTGATTAATGTTCCAGCAGGTAACAAATGAGACACGGGGAGAAGAAACTAATGAGAAACACTAATTCAAAGGCACTTTTCTTTCTGTGGATGAGGAGAGCGGATTGGCAGAAGGGGGGAGAAGAGAAGGACAAATGGCAGAACATGCTCTTTTCATTAACACAGAAACATATATTTTTGCTGTGAAATGGCGGTTGCTATGGCGACCAGCGCCTTTATTACCCCCACTGTTTATATATCAGATGGATGCTCTGAGGCTGTGTGACACACACATCTTTCTGTCTCACTCATGTCTTGACTTTCAGCTTATTTTATGAATGACTCATCACTCATAACATTTAGTGGACAAATCCTGTTACAGGGGCAGATTCAGACCTTTCAAATGTCATTTAAAATCTTCACACAAGGTAGTAAAAGTGTTATCTTAAAAAAAAATAAAAGCAGGTTATTGCATGAAATCATCCCACAAATTAAAATAAAAATTTGATATCTGATTATCGTTTAAAAAGAAACACAACTCGTTCCTGCAGACTTATAACAAAAAAAGTAAAAATGTGATCTATGGAAAATATCTGCCATTAAAGAATAATAAAAACTAAACTAGGAGCAGTTTGATGATCATTCAGGTGAAATGACTGTAATCTTCTGAACAGGGGTCTCTTTTTGTCTGCTCACAGAGGGTTTGTTGTTGATCGCATTCTGATGAATTACTTGAACTAATGTCCTTTGGACTAATGCAAGTACTTTTTATTGTAGTAACTACTCTACAGCCACTCTCAGACTGTTGGTCACAATATAATTACGATAAATACACGCAATTAGAGTAAGCTGTACCCTGTCCATTAATAAACGAAAGGGTTAATTGAAAAGGCTTTGCTATACATCCATTCTGTGGGAGAAACATTGCTTAATGCTCATCAATTCAATCAAATTTGGGATGATTCAGTTGCTGTTTACTGTGACTGCTTCCTGTGTAAAGGTCTCCAAATGTCTTCAGAGTGCTAATTAAGAGTTGTAAGAGCTTTAATTTCATGCCAGAAATCCATTTGTAAATGCAACATTTTCAATGATGAATTCAGGATAAATCTCTTCAAAAATGAAAAATAAAGTCTTTCATTGATGGTGTTATTGTTTTACTGACACACACACAGATTTTAACTAACCTCATAAAGAATTACATGTACGTCAGCATACAAAATAAGCTAAAAATACAGGTTATAAAGTCAAGAAAGTGGCTTCACTGCTATCAACCTGTCACTACCTGTGCTTACACCATTAATCCAGGAGGGGGCAGTGCTTCACCATCTAAACTAACTTCACAGGACTTGAATGTCTGGTGGGGTTAGATTAAAATTATGATTATTATTATTATTATTATTATGATTATGACAGATAACACTGCTTCTGAATGGTTTTGAGTTTGTCAGGTATAACAGACAGAGGACAATTAAACATTGAGTGCTGTATTGATGAGATTACAAACAACTTCATCAATAAAACGATACAATACTAATATCAATTGAGTGTTTGGCACTGAGTCTGAGAAAAAAAGCAGTTTAAACACTATCTGAAGATGTTTCATAAGTATCACATTAATATTGGGGCTGCAGTATAATTGCCTTTAACAAATGAAACAGTGAATGTATTTTATATTTATGTTTAGTCCTTTTCAGATTTTATGAATTTGCATCAAGAAATAAGCATCCGTGTAAAATTATTTTCAGTCAGACACCAAAATCTCATATATCATAAAGTTGTTCTGTGTGCTGCTACAAGAGGAAATTGTTCCCAAATGAAACATAAAAAAAACAAAATAATGAAGCCACATATATTATGCGCCACTAGGCAAGATTTCCCAGGATATCACATTTATTGTATTATGATATCAAATAATATTAAATCAGGCAACATTATGTTGTGTATAAACAGGAGAACGGCTGCTGTCGAGCTTTTCTATCTCCTCCTTTTGTCCGTTTCCCTTTTCCCTTTTTAATAATGAACAAAACAGAAAATTCAGAAAGATCCTCTTCATTACAGGCATCATGGGGAAATGTGGTATTTGTTTTGAGAATTAATAACACTGGCATTGGCCTCATTTGTGGTGATAACAGAGTAATTATATGCAGGTGCAACAATGACACATGGACTTCTTGTACATAACATCCCAGTTAGCATTGATTTGGTGATCTGCAGAAAAACATCATAAAACTGGACTAAATTAGGTTGATATGTTACATTTTTTTAGACATCTTGGTTACACATAACTGTTGTTATAACAGCATTTCAATGACTATATTTTAATGTGAAGGAGGTCCTTACTTCATGATGAAATATGGCCATTGAATACTGTTGAAACAATGGCAATATATTAGCTGAACAAACCAAATTTATCCCAGTTTTGAGCTAGAAATCAAGACATTTTTGACCTGCAAATCAGTAAATCAATAGTTACTAGGATCATCAACACATTAAATATGAAGTAATGAATGAGGTATTCAGATAAAGCACATTTAAACTATCGCTAGCCCCTTCCTGTTCCCACCATCATCTTCCTCCTCTATCCTTCTGAAATCTTCTCTCGACAATCCAGCCAATCAGCTCCGGCCAAAAAGCCACATCTCACCATTCTGGCTGAAGGTTTCTCAATAAACCTCTTCAGTTCATCCATATATCTGTTTTAATTTCCCTAATAAAACTCTTTGCTGTCTCATGTGTCCTGCTCTTTTACCTTGCCAGCTGTCGTTGCAGACACAGAGCTTTTCTCCGGTCAGGTCACAGTAGCCGTGATCCGGGCTGCCACAGTTATCCCTGCAGTACGGGATGTTGCAGGCTTCCCCTTTCCAGTACTCCTCACACTCACAGTACACGCGACCCGAGACAGAGTTCGCAGTGCCGCATCTGCCGTGGCCCGAACAGTTGTTGGGACAAGAGTTTATCCTGAGGGAGACACAGTTAGGCAGGAAGTCAAGGAAGTTCTTCAAGGTTACACAGAACCATAGGCTGATTGTGACTGGCCGGATATTACTTTAGATAACCCCACAGCTTTGAGATACTGTGGATGCCTCATGAAAGTAATACTGAAGTAGAAGCTGGCAACTAGTTTAGGCAACTATCATTTTATGATTTCTATTGCTTAAAGTAACATTTATATACAGTATAGCAACGTTATATTGACAACATAAAGTTGCCATTTAAAAAAAAGATACATTAATTATCTCCAGTAATCAATATTTACATTTTAACAATGGATTAAATGACTATAGGTAGTATCATTGTTCGTACAGCTTTTTAAGAGTAAAATTCAACCACTTTTCAAGCACTTTCAAGGTACCTAAACCAAAAATGTCCAGACTCTCGAAGCCTTTATCATCACATCTAAATTGTTACTATAAACGCCAGGAAACATCAAACAAATATGACGATGGGATGATTTCATTTAAAATATTAAAAGATTTTTGGTTTACATGAGTGATTGTGTCGATGATGAGACACCAGATTATGTTGAAAATCAGGCACTTTTCAAGGAGTATATTCGAATTCAAGCATATTCCTAACCTTGAAAACATAATTAAAATTAAGCATTTTCCAAACTTTCAAGACTTTGTGCGAAGCCTGTAATATGAAAGGGATTGTAGCGCCAAACCCACTGAAAATCATCACCAACTCTGCAGGTATACGGAGCTTTTTAGCCTCTTTTAGCTGATAGTTTTGGTTTTAGAGCACATTCACCGTATGGTTCAGTTTGAGTACTCTCATCAACCACATTTCCAGACACAGCAGGTGGCTGTTTCAAACAATCTCTAATAAACTCACTGTGTATTGTTACAGTTATACAATGGCCACTTATGTTTAAACCATCACCCAAGTGTGTTTGTAGTAAATTTAACCTGCAGTTAGGTTGGTTTGACCAGTGCTTTAATATAGACAGTGGACCACAACTATATTTGAGGTTTCCTTGTGTATGTTATCCACAGCTTACCAGCCAGTTTAGAAAAAAAGAGTCTTTTCCATGGCCACCGTATGAGAATCAACACTATTTAAAGTAGGATAATGCTCTCCAATTCATGTGGTTATGAAAAAAAAAAGATAAATTAGCCTTCACATCATGCATCATTTTTAAATAACTGCATAGCCTGTTGTGGATTATTCCTTATTCATCAACAAAATGTAGTGAAGAATGACTGGACCCATTGGACCCATGATATAATATGAACCTCAGTACAAGAAAAGCACAAAAATTAAAAATGTTTGAGAGGGATGCACTTCCAAAAGACATCTACCTCTTGTTCCAACAGAGTTTGAATGCACTTATTGTAAGTGGCTTTGGACAAAAGCATCTGCCAATTGAATGCAATAGTTTAAAAGAGAGAAATTAGAGATACAGCTAGAAGGACACAAAGAAAAAGACTCAAAGGAGAATGAAAATGAGAGACCATTACATATGAAGAACTAGGACCCGAAAGAGTGGGGGGAAATTAAATGACACATAAAAACCAAACTGCAAACAAAGATCTGATAAATACAGATGCTGAAAGAGATAGAACAGGGGGGGGGGGGCATTGACCAGAGGCAGAAAAACATCTTTTGGTTAATAGAAAAAGGTGGTTTGCTGCTGTGAGAAGAGGGTCGTCATGACAACCTTTATCTCCCCTCAGTGTATGTGTGTGTGTGTGTTGAGAGGGTTGTGGGTTAAGGCTGTGTGATGGTACAGTAACTGGCCTCACTCCTCCCATGCGTCCAACCCACCACATTCAATTTTCATTCATTTTTCCATCATGGCCATCACTACAGCCAGGTTTGTGTCTGTGAGGAAGGCAGAGGAAATTACTTTTGAGTTGGGTTTGGGAGACAAAAACCAGTACAACTGTTGCACCATTTCCCACACAACCAAGACAAAGACTGTGGTTTTGTCCAAACAGCTTAATAAACCTAATTTATAATATGAACATTCAGGAGCAAAGGTAGGGTGTGTTCACATTTACCATGAATCATAATTTTGCCTCACTTTACTGGCACAAATGTACTGACAGTGCAAACATTGACATAAGCTAGCTGTAGCTGTTAACTAGCTAGGAACATACACACTTACTGTTCTGAAAAGTGTGCGTGTGACAGCTCAGACCCTAACCAAACTCAAAACCCCCTCATACTACTAATGAGGCATTTTCAGCAAAGTTTAATTTTGGGATGCAAACTACCTATTTTGTTGTTTAGCTAGCCGATGACTCCATCTGTTTCTGATTTGAAACAGAAGTTACATCAAAAGGAACATTAGCTTACCAGTATGCCCCTGTTGTATACCTTCAGACAGACCTGACAGCTGGTACAATGGACGTTTTTCACAGCAGGCTCCATAAGTGTCCCAGTAAGTCATGCTAGTGAGCCAGCATTCACAACTAGCTTGCCTGAATGCAGTCGTTATTAATGTTATTAATTACGCCTGTGCTTTTCCTGCTATTACATGCCAAAATGTCTGCCGTGAAACATTACATTACACAGATATTTAATCCATTGTTAGTATAAGAAATATAGATCATCTGAGATTTAAAGGTGTTGTCTTGAAGGGTATTGTCTCAATTTCTGTAAAACCTCTAAATGATACCCATCCTTACTTATATGTATCTGCAAGTCTATGTGTATTTATGTTAGCCTGACACTGGGACTGAAAGGCAGAGAAAAGAGACTAAAAAAAGAGTGAAGGAGGGTTGACGTCTAGACATACGAGTAGGCGATGTTGAAGCCGGTCAGGTTGTAGGCAGCATCGCTGAAGAAGTGAAGCAGAGCGTAGCCGGACGTCGTCACTACCTCCGGGACTGTCTCATTACCCCTGGTCTCTGGTACTGCTAGACCACTGAGAGAGAGAGACAGAAAGAGAATGAGACAGAGCAAGACAGACAATAATAAGTAATAATAATAAAAAGCACTTTGAAATGCTGCTGTATCATATGGACTCAGGTCTGGATTCCATTTCAGCAATTGCAGACCCCGCTAAAAATATGACCGTGATTAGCTTTAAAGTAAAACAACATTGCAGTGCACGGTCAAAACCCATTTCGTTTTTATTTGTTTGATGAGGTTTTTCAGTGGAGGTTGGTGGTTTCTTATTTAGTCGACCTGTCTCTTTTAATAAATGCAATGCACTGCAAATGTACCCTCGCCCATAATGAATCTGAGTCAAAGCCTCCTTCCTGCTGCAACTATAGGCTTTTTTTCCCCAACACAAGTATGTACCCACCCATAATGAACAATGTAAGCTTATTTATTGTAGGTAATAATGCTACAAAAGTCTAGGCTTTGTATATTCAAATGCCATATAATTTTTCCTTGGTTGGAATAGGCCAGATTAGCCCTTCTATATCCTCGGAGCAACTGAAGTCTCAACAGCAGATAAGCCTCAATGGAGTAGAAGAAGGTGGGAGGTTGGTAAATTATTGTGGTATTACTGTAATGAATTTTTGTCAAATGAAAGAGTGACACCCACTTGCCTGTAGATTGTCCTTTGGGGAAAAAAATTAAAAATATGCAATAAAGCTCCAGAAAAAGAAGCAGCGTTCAGGGCTAATATGAGTAATTGCAATATTTTCTTTCTGTTATCGCTGTATTGTGGTATGATGGTAATTATGAGGCCCATTGTTTGCCTACACATGGAGTCATTTGACTGCATAAGTGCAAATTCATTGGAGCTTTTGAAGCTGTGCCAAAGGCTACCTGAGTCATTTCCATATTTCCCCCCCTCGCACGGCTCTCCTATTCAGAATAGCAGGCGCTCACCTGAAGACAGCAATCAAAGGGGCGTAAATGGAGTCTCCATCATAGACGTACATGTGGTCCCAGCTGCACTCTGTGGCAAAGTGATTGAAGCGCAGCCTGAGTACTGCATTAGGACTGGGAGACAGGGAGAGAGAGGAGACAGAATAGATAGGTATGACAAAAATACATTTGATGAATATATATTATCCATCTGCTTCATGTGAATCTTACTTTTGAAAAGCGTCTACACTATTTAGGGAAGTCTGTGGTTATGATCACAAATTGACACAAAATGACACTTTGGGGACTCACACAGAACCTTTTTCCTATACTGAAGTGATTGTGAAGTGTGTCCTTTTCTTTATACAAGTCTCCTAGATGCTGCAATTGGTGTGTGTTTACATACACACTACTATCCCAATTATTATCAGGTTCTTTTTTAGAGTGTCCTGGTTGCAGAACTCTGAAATAAGCTTGTTTCCCTGTGTTGAGAAACCTGTAAATGCTAAACGGAGTACTCTGACACAAACCTGGATACTGTGGCGGGCGGTATGTGCATTCTCAACTCAAGTTACTTATTTAGTCAGTAAAATAAAAATGATGACGATAATTGACGTAATAAGGATCTTAGCTCTGAAATGAAAGTGAATACCCAGGTTAATTTATGTTCCATGTAAATGTCATACCCCAAATATGATCAAAACTGGAATAAGACTCCATACCAGGATACCAGTGTGCATGTATGTAAATGTAATCAGTGTTCACTACAATTCACAGTACAGCAGTGTTTGATGAAACGAGCAACATACCGATAAAAGTGGAAAGGGTGGCACCAGAGGAAATGGATTTATCCCCGTGGACACATGAATGTGCTCAGTACATTTCATGGTAATCAGCCCATTTCATTTTGATATTTTTGTGTACAAGTGGACATTTTGATCTGACAACGGTGCTGGAGAAAAGCTCAGTGGGTCCCCAGAAAATGAAATATTCATCCACTGGGCACTATGAATATTCAAAACAAATTTCATGGAAATGTCATCAATTTTGGACCAAAGTTTTGGCCAATTGATCAATTTTGACCCGATGGCGGCACTAACATAAAATGCCAAGGTATCAACAAAATCATCAGAAATCATCTTCTGGGGAACATGAATATCAATACCAAATGCAACAGCAATGTGGAAAGTGATTTTGGAAGGACAATCCAACTGATCCAAAAGTTGTTATCATAACCAGCTGTAAACATTGCTTTAATATGTGTATTTACTATATTTAGATGTAACCAGATCTGATTGTATTTTATTTTAACAAAGGCCCATGAAGTTCTTTAACACTTGTTGCCTTTCCCAGAAAAAAACTGTGAAAAACAATCAAAAGCAACTCTTGAGAGCAAACTGAGCAAGACTCAAGATAAAAAAAAAACCTCAAGGTTACTCGGAGGATGACAAGTATAAAGACACAGTGGTTCTATCCAAAGCTGGATAACCTCAGATTCAGAATACATTTACTTATCAGTACAATACAGGAGATAAAAATGAATGAATAGTTCAGGCAGCGGCAGAGTGTTATTACTGACAAGTGGCATAGAGACAAATAAGCATTCAAAAATGGCACAATGAATGTATGAAAGTGGTAAGTGTATGTATGTATGCAAGTCTATATTTTGATCTGTGGTGGTGCAACAAGTCAGAGAATCAGTCATTCATTGTCGGGTGGCCGTGGATATCTGCATCTTTCTTGACAATCCATCCATAGTCAAAGCCCTTTGAGGCAAATTTGTGGTTTGGGATTTTGGGCTATCCATAAAATGGACTTGTAAGACCATTTATAGAAATCCCTAGAGAAACGCCGCCAGCGTAAATAAAAATATTCTTAATCATCTTTCAAAATACTTTACTGAGCCCAAACCTTACTTCAGTATTTCCCAAGATGACAATAAACATCTTCAGCTTTTGCCCAAAGTCAAGCTAACATCCCTGATGATACAATGTATTGTTTCCACATGTGGCAAAAAGTAGTGATTTTTCTTTACCGTTGTCATTCTGTTAGTGACTGTTACAGGGCTGTATACCATTGTATACCTGACATTTAATGCAAGCAGGCATTACATGTCAACAACGGTAAAATAAAATGTATACAGCACTTTACATTTAATTACATATCTATCACTGCGTGTATTCAGTTGGTGTAGCATGCATCTCTGAGCAGTTAATGGCGCCAAAGCAACTCTGGAGCACAATAACTACTTTCAAAGACAAACTCCTTTTATTTACACAGAAATAGAGCTCGCTTTATCTGGAGCCCTTAAGCCAGATACAAAAACAAATCCCAGTTTTTAACCAAGTGGAACTAAATAAGATAAATGAAGATAGGAGGAGATGAAAAACACTGATACTTACTATCCTTCTATTAGCCAAGTGCATTTGGTCTTGTACTTATAGTTTACTGGTCCATCTGTGAGAGAGCCTGACAGGTCTGTTAACCTGTAGGAAGACATACAGAGGGGGAGAAAAGACAGAAGTTTAGTCCGATATTCAGTGATAATGATAAAACTTTATAGGGTCAAATCATATGCTGAACCCAAAACATAAGAATCAGCATCAGACTGAGAAGTTGTAGTTTTTGTGGCCTGGTTCTGCCCTCCGAAACAGCCACAATTTGGAGATGAAACCGCAGCTTCTCAAAATTTTATCTTGTGATGCCCTAAAACAAAGAGATCCATTCTTACATCAGGGAGGCTCTCCGTCAGTCAGATCATGGGACGTCTAGTAGTTGTAACTGGTTTGATTTACTGCTACTGGACCAAGTATGACGCTTTCCTACAGTGCTCAGATGCAGGGAGAGCCGACGGGAGGCCACGAGAGCAGCCTTATTTCATTTGTGTTACCTACATATCATGTACATGGCTTAGCATTGCTAAATTTAAATTCTGAATTCACTTTAAAGGAATAGTTAGACATTTAGTGACTTACCGCTTACTACTCTCATTTGTCTCATTTTGTTTGTTCATTAAGTACTGAACTAGCACCGGGGGCAATTAGCTTAGCTTAGCATAACATAAAGACTGGATGCAGGGCAAACAGCTAGCCTGGCTCTTTCCATAGTTCAAATCCACCTACCAGCAACTATAAAGCTTTTTGTATTGTATTGTACAATACAATACAATACAATACAATACATTGTATTGTATACAAAACAGCAAGCATCTTGTTTGTTTAATCCATACACAATGAGACATTTAAAAACACAGATTTATGGTTTTAGGGAGAGTTACATGCTTTTACTATTTCTTGCCAAACAAAGCCAGGCTAGCTGTTTCCCCACTGCTTCCAGTATTTATGCTAAGCTAAGCTAATTGTTTCCCAGCTCGAGCTCTGCACTTAATCCACAAACATGAGATTGATATTGATCTCCTCCTCTAACTCTCCACAAGAAAGCAAATAAATGTATTTCCCAAAATATCAAGAAACTTTTAACTTTAATGGCAGTTAACATGTTTATTATGTTGCCCTACCTGATATTTACCTGTTTTTACTTCACCACATTAAAAGCCTCCTCTACAAGAAGTGTTACCACATCATCAGCCACACTACCTGCTACTGTTTGGTTATCTGCAGACAGAGATCCAGCGTTACACCTGCCACATCATGTGCACTCCATTTAAGTAGATTTCCCAGCCCTTGCTGCTACGTAACATACGGCTCACCAGCACGGCCAAATGGAGAACAGCCTCATTCATGCATCACAGACACCACTGATGTAGCATATAGCCATTGCTACATTATTTAATTTTGGATTAATGTAGGTTATTTTCTAAAAATAAACCTAAACTCATACATGGTCTCCCCTTTTCATCAACTCTATACTGGAGTATCAGATGCAGAAATAAATGTATCAATATATTAGAAATATGCAAATACATCAATATGTTTTCTCAGCCAGCAGGGATAACAAGCGTCTCAGACTGAGCCTTGAATGGAGGAGACACTGGTGGCAGAATAACAATATTCCTCTGAGCAGATAAAACACGACATCCCACTCATGTCAAGGTAAGACAGAGCACATTACTGTTGCCATAGCGACCCCAACATGACATATTCATGTGGCAATTGTAATAAACACAATGATGGAGCGAGTGTATGTGTGAGCGTGGTAAACATCGGTCACACCTGTCAATCAAACTAATCCCATTCCAGTGCTGCAGAGAGGGAGAAGGTGAAAATGGAGACACACATGAACACACTGTCACACACAACACATCGGTGTCACGGGCGCTGAAGACATCGCAGCCTGTCTCGGGTTGGACAGTATGTTACTGTATGTGTGTGTGTGTGTGTGTGTGTGTGTGTGTGTGTGTTCATTATCTAAGCCTGCAGTGTCACTGTAGGCTCTGTGGTCACAGTGGCACGCTGCCAGACCAGACAGGGAGCCAGAAAAACACAGAGTGAAACTAATTTTTATTGTGCGCTCTGGGTAAGAAACAGCCCTGTAATAATAATCTTGTATTTGTTGAGCAATTTTTCAAGGGCCAAGCTACAATGTGCTTTACAGGGTTGAAGCAAGATAAAACCAGTTATAATCAAAGACAAAATAAGATAAAACAGAACATATTATTAGATTAAATTTGATAACATTTATGGAGTAATAAAATGAAGCAAAGACTGTGAGCTAAATCAGAGAACTCGAGCGCATCGCTACACTCAAACTTTCAAACATAACATACTCCACTTGCTGAAACATATACTGTATATTGAATGGTTCCTTTATAACAGGGTATTGAATTTAGGTCTTCAGTGCTCTGGTCACTCTTTTGCTCTGACATTAATAGTTGGAAAAGAAAATGACGGCAAAGATTCAAATGAAAAACTTTCTGGTTCAACTTTGACCCAATCTCGGAACACACCGGCTATCGTCTGAAGACAATTTAGCCTCTGGGGACAAAGTCCAATGTTTCGGGGTTTCCAGTGTAGCCAGCGGATATCCGGATAAAGAATATCCGGGCCAAGAATTCCTCTTTGCGCCGGTCATTGTTTACAGTCCGATTAGCAATCTCAGAACCCATCGGTTATCGTCTGACTGGGATTTGAATGCAGATACATTTTAATAAAGCTAATAAAAAGCTAATCTCTAGGGTTCTGGAATTGATTAAAAACTAAATCGTCGTTAGACGATAGCCGATGGGTTCTGAGATTGTATTTCGCCTCTTTTGCTCTCCACTGTTCACCTGCATGCAACCAAAGCCTGCTCAAACGTGATTGGTCAATACTACTCGGACTACAAATGGAAACCAGAACACATCCGATACCTAAATATAGTCCCTTCCGTCTGTGTTCTGTACTGTATCTTGAATGTGAGGCAGCGCAGCACAACTCAGTCACCACCAACTATTGCCTACATCTGATCTGGGTTGTAGATTAAAACAGGAAATGGTGAGCAATATGACACAACTAAAATAAGTTTTGCTAACTAATATCATAAACATTGGTTACACCGCAAGACACGGCGGCAAGTTGAAAGAACAATCAACAACTCAGACGGCAGTTAAAGATAACCATTCATGTTTACAAGAGCGGCAGCTGCCCTCTCTAGCCTTGCTAAGGCTGCATACCTCGCTATCTGAAAGTACCTTAACGCTACCATAGTTGTGCATGCACTCACTCTTTCTAGGAAATGAGTGATTATGTGAGTGACAGTAACCGGCATTTGACCGCTGATTCTGGCTCTGGTGGTGAAATAATAGGATCGTTCTTTAAGAATTTGCCGAAGGATTTAAAAGGGGGCAAACCAGCCCCGTGAGTTGGGATGCAGAAACGCACACCATCATCACCATCGGTCAGTGCATGAGATTAAGAGTGTGTCAGGACAAATGGGCTGCTTCTCTGTAATGAGAGAGAAAGAGGGAGAGCAAACAGATTGCAACACAGCCGGACACAGGCCACAGTAAATGCTAAAATCCTGCCAATACAACACACAAACACAGCACACAGATATGCACTCACAGAGTCGTGAGATTGAAAGAAGGTAGGAGGTGTTTTGCCTCCATCTCTCGTTCCCCTCACTTCTTCCTTTTCTATCTAGCTCTCTATCTATCTATCCATTTCTCCATCCATCTCTCCGATCAGTCCCTGACAGTTTTATCCTCTGGCTTTAATCCCAGATTAGAAGACAAATATTCATGTCATGATGCTGCACTGCCTGATTCAAAAGATGATGATATTGATGAAAACTCTCTTTTATGGTTTCTTGCTGATGATGATACATGAATACTGTAGATTTCTGGAATGATATTCGTGAGATCTATTGTCTTTTGTCCTGCCTTATTACCGCAGTAGTGTTATTAATGCTTACATTCCTCAAAATTAGGACCACATTTCACATTCCACAAGGTCAATGTGAAAAAACTTTCCCAAAGAGCATTAAAAGGTGAAGAGGAGGAGACAGCAGGGGGAGTTAATAGAATGTAACGTTCTTATCTAAAACAAAACATTTTAAAAAAGTCACTAACTGCTGCACATGCATACTTCCTTTAACATGAAATACCGTACGCTGTACTAATTACAGGAAGACCAAAGATGGCAAGGTTTGAAGACTAAAAAATCCTTTACTGCACATTCTGTACAGTATGTGCTAAATGATTCTCGAATGGTTACGATCCATTCATCCATTTCCTATTCCCACCTATCTTCTGCAGGGGGATGGAGCTTGTCACATCTGACAATGGGTGAGAGACAGGTTGCCAGTCTATTACAGAGCTGACACATATGGACAGATAACCATTCACACTCAAATGCATTCAAATTGGCAACTTAAGAG
The DNA here is from genome assembly GCA_008360985.2 of Macquaria ambigua. Classification (NCBI taxonomy): domain Eukaryota; kingdom Metazoa; phylum Chordata; class Actinopteri; order Centrarchiformes; family Percichthyidae; genus Macquaria; species Macquaria ambigua. The sequence goes on along the minus strand of VMKM01001186.1, from coordinate 100,505 downwards.
TAAACCAAAGTTCAGTAAACCAAACCTGCACGTCTTTGGACTGTATGAGGAAACCAGAACCCCACGCAGACATGAGGAGAACATGCAGAGAGGCCGCAGCCAAACCGCTGTGCTGTGATGCAACAGTGCAGACCACTGAGTCTGTTTTTAGGATGATGTTTAGTAATGTTTATTGCAAATGTAAATATCCAATAACTAGTTAGAATAATCAGCAGACTACTGAGAAATGGCAGATGAATGGTTACAGCATGTCATATATCTGCAACATCGCCGGTTCTCCAGCCGGCAACCTTTGTTGCATCCTCTCTCCCCCCATTTCCTGTCTCACTCTATCCAATGAACGTGAAAAAATGCCCAAAAAAGTTACAAAAATAAAAAGTATACTGAGGAAAAGAATCGGGACAAAGCCTTGGTGTGGCTCTCCTCCTGGATTTCTTGTGAGGTGAAAAACTCTGTGAGAGCAGAGTGACTCTGCAGAGAGGCTCAGCCCGTCTATGAAAACATGCGAAAGGTAGATCCCATTCATAGTTAATGAGGAACTGACTGGAGTGGCGTCCTACAGCCCCAACAAACCATCACTCCAAAGACCTCTCCCATTAATCCTCCCAAAAAAAAGCCTGGCATAGAAGAAGACAGCCATACCTTATGTGCACACTTGCAGACATGAGACCAACACACACACACACTTGCAGCCAGCTGAAGTTATAAATGGTGACCAGAGACAGCAGACTGTCCAGCAGTTCACAGCATGAGGCCAAAGTCACATCTTTTACAGATTGCACAGGACTAGAATCAGATCCCACACACACACACACACGTTTATACACAGATGAGAAAAGCGTGAGAGGGTGATGGTGGCAGAGGCAGAGGAGGCACAGAGGCAGAGAAAGATGAGAGAGGAGGGAGAGGAAGAGACAGAAAGAGCAGAGAGATAAAACAGAGCCAGGGACGAGGGGATGAGGTATAGAGGAAGAGAGTCCGGTACCCTTTGAAATATTCATCTGCTCCGGGTGAATAATTGATGGAGTACAGAAGACAGATGTATGAAGGACAGACAGACAAATGGATGAAAAGAAAGTAAGAGGGATAGACAGATAGATAGAGAAAGAAAAACAGAGCCTTGTATCTTCAGGTAGCGAAGGTACAAATCTCCTGTTTCGACTTCTCTGTCACCGCCTTCATAGGTTGACCATGAAGGCTCAGCCCAAGACTTAGTTTACTGTCCACTTCCGTCACACACCACAGTCATGGAAAGCACAAGCCCTTCTTACAAACCTCTTCTTTATGATAATAATAAGACAATTACAAAGACAATAAGATCATCCTCTTTTTAAAATAAAGTTTAGGTTTTACCATGAATAGTATAACAGACACAAGATCTGACAACTACATAGACATGTTCTTTACTTACTAAATAAGTTATCTTCGATTCACCGAAGTGCAATAAAATTTGCTATTTTTTATGAGCATTAACAGTACTGAGGACATACTGTATGTGTTGGCTCTATCTGCATCTGGTTTCTAGATTTCCAGCTATGACATATTTTTATTTTAAAGGTAGTTTTTTGACCAGCAGCACTATGAAGTAATGTTTCAATTAGCATTTTAGTTTGTATCCTGTGCACTACTAGAACATGCAAAAGAACACACGTGAAGGCAGGTGACATGATGCACATTCATGCCAACTGCAGAGGGCAGTAACGCAAGTGTGTAGTTTATTCAAAACTTATGGAGTTCCTCAAATTGTGGCTGTAACCAAGAAACTAGCAATGCACAAGGTGGGGAAGAAGACTGCTAGCTTAAATAAACATGGATGTAAACAATGTAAGTTTTAAAATATATATAAAAAATCAACTTTAAAAACATGTTTTATGAGGATGGAAATTAGTTCCACTCATATGTTAGGCCTCACAGATGAACACAATATATTTTGTTTCAAAGGAACTCCACAGCTTAAAAAAGAGTAGATGGTAAAGGCTGCAGTTCGCAATTAAAGAAAAGGGTCAAGGAAGATAATCAGAGGATAAAATAGAAGAATTACAAAAAAAGCAGTTTAAAGTTGTTCACTGTGAATCACGACAACTTTTCCTTAATTTCATTACATTTTCTGCTGTATCTCTGTGTCATGTGGTTTTTGTTAAATGACATGCATGCTAGGAAATGAGGGACACCCCTTGGCAAGCTTGGATCTTGGACAACTACAGCTCCCAGGAGCCTTTGCCAGAGGCTAGAGGTTAGCTCAGAGAAGAGGCTGGACTTGCCGCGGCTAATGCATCAGCAGATTTAAGATTTAATGGGACTAAATGGCAACAGTAAGAAAATCAAATTACACTGGTATTAGCTTTTAAGGAGTAACAGCAGTGATGTGTCCAGGCAGTGTGCAGTGACACCCAGACTGTCTCCTCCCCTGAATGAATTACACAACCAAAGTTAAGTAGGCTGTCCAGTCCCCTTAAAGAAAGGGAGAAAATTAAGTTAAGAGTTCAACTGACAGGTCAGTGTGTCTTACAGGACAGGATGCATGAAAAAAAGCCTTGTTGTATTGATTTTCTCTTTCCTTCTCCTCCACTACAACAACACAGACATTCACTAACCACTGGACTGCACAACAGCGTGGTGACACATTCATACAAGAGAGAAACACGTAATCAAAAACAACCACAGCCACACACACACACAACCACGCGTACAAAGGCTTTCAGTGACAGCGTTGAGTCAGCTGAGAGCGACGTCACTGTTGGTAACAAAGAGACGTACACATGTTTGTGTTTAACTTTAACCGACTGTTTTCATTCCCTAACCCTGTAATCGTAGCCTGAACCCGTCACACTACACGCCTGTTCTTAAACATGATCATAAATTAAAGAAGGGAGAGTTGTCCTGAAGTGACTTCACTTGGCAAATATGTCCTCCCTCGTGTAAAAAGACACACACACACGTTTGAAAAAAATAATCAAGAATAAGAACAACACCACTCCTTGGCTATATAGTCTTAGATGACCATATTTAGAAAACACAGCTCATGGCGGTGACTCATTCAAATGAACGCTGTAATTCACAACAATGCACAACACACTGGAATTCCCTCTCAGGCCAGTCAAAACCCTCCCTACGTCTAAATAAAGACACCGAACTCACCGTCTGCCACTGCAGCCTGACTACGCTCACCAGCACTGATCATTTCATCTGGCTAAGACTTTTCTTTTCTTGGCACTTTGCTTCCTTTGGCCTCTCTTCTGAATCCATCCTCTGAAGAACTTTTAACACGCCCAATTAAAGGTGGTATTATCATCAATCTGCCAACACGTTCAATACCAAAGAGCAGCTCAGCTGATCAAGGTACAAACTGTGTACAAATCATGGGCTGAAGACCGGCCTGGGACTGCTGCTGCTTACCTCAGCTCGGACTTTTCTTTACTGTAAATCTATTTAATAAAGCCAGAAAAAAAAAACATACAAAGAAAGAGGTTGATTTTTCTCTGTTCAGACAGACAGGCCTCTCCTGTTAAATTGTGAATTAATAAATAGGCGCTAATTTTAATTCTGTACTTGTATTAAGTTTGCTCGAGGAGTTGTAAATATTAAAGTGGAAGAAAGTTAACACCCTGCCACAGTGGGATTTGAACTAAAGTAACATCTCTACCAGCTGAGTGAATAAAGTGCAGTGCAGAATCTCATTCTAACATTTTAAAACCTTTCATTCATTTCCACTGTTCAATCAAATGTCAGTCATTTGTTGCCTTCTGTCCCAGGAATCAAACCAGACTGCAACGTCACAAACAGACCTACATCAACAATTTTACATAATTTTAAACTATGATGGTCATTAATAAGGTTAATACAAGTGATTGGCAGTTTGCAGGATTTTCTGGTTCCTTCTCAGTCAAGAAGCAAGACTAAGAGTCTACAGCCCAACAACATGAGGCAACAACACTTAGAGGAAAAGTCAAGGTGATTACATTTCATCCTGAGGGGAACATGAACATCTGTGCCAAATTTCATGGCAATCCATTCAATAGTTGTCTGAGACTTTTCACTCAGAGACCACAAATGTGAACCTCATGTTGCGATAGAGAGCTCTCTTAGTGAGTTTCTTAAACCAATAAGTGAGGAGGAAAGCAGATTTTAAAATCAATGTTTATCCAAATTTGTGTGTAAGGTTACATATTATCAAACGATGGTCTGAGTGTATCATCTAAAGCCTGGCACACAACGATTAGGACACAAAGGCAGATGAAAATTCTAATATTTGATCTTGTAATTCAGTGTATTTCAATAATCTGTAGTTTTCAGAAATCTCTAGCTCACATCCCCAGAGGAAGCAGATTAACAATGTTCTCCACAATAACCTCAGAGCTTTATATACTGACTCTGTCCTGCCTTTCACAAGCATCCAACATACATTATTTCACATGTACAGTGGTGGTATTATCTTACCACTGGCACTACATCCAGTTTCCAATTTCCACACCATTTATGCTTGTATTAAGTTCAAACAGTCTTCTGATAAAACAGTAAGTAATATTATCTGTGACACCTCCTGAACGCTGTGCACAACTCTCGCAGTGGATGAGATACACAGACGACAGCAGCAAAGCTACATAAAGCCAGTGATGGATAACCAGACAACCCAGAGATGACGGCTGCATTGTTCACACCGATGAGCACGCGCGCACACACACACACACACACACACACACACACACACACACACACACACACACACACACACACACACACACACACACACACACACACACACACACACACACGGTGCAGGGGTCCCCGAGCTGGGGCCAGTAGTGAAGATTGAGAGATCTGTGTGGTGTGTGTGTGTGTGCGAGTGTGTTCATGAGTGTGTGTATGTGTGTGTGTATGTATGTGTGTATGTGTGTGTGTGTGTGTGCGTCAAGGGAGAGCAAAAAGAGGAGATGAATGGCCAACAATTGAATAACCTTGACCTTCTCTCCCGATATCCTTTATTAAAAATCAAGAAAAGCCCTTCTACTGGGAGTAACGAGGGCAGAGAGTGTGTGTGTGTGTATGTCAGTGTGTCAGTGTGTGTGTGTGTGTGTGAGTGTGTATGATTGATGTTACTGGGTCTCTATCACCTACAGTATAGTCATGGTCCAATGGCTTTCACACCGGCACATCATTCATCTCTCTCTCCCTCCCTCTCCCTCTCCCTCTCTCCCTCTCTCTCTCTCTCTCCCTCTCTCCCTCTCTCTCTCTCTCTCTCTCTCTCTCTCTCTCTCTCTCTCTCTCTCTCCCTCTCCCTCTCCCTCTCTCTCTTCATATGGATCCTGTACCTCAAATAAGGTCAAAGCAAAGCTAATAGGAACATGGCACGTTTAAATAGAACAGAGTGAACTGACAGAGAGAAGAGAAAACAAGAAGAAAGAGGAAAAGGGGAGAGGAGGAAGGAAAGAAGAGGGGGAAGAAAAGCAGAGTACAACATAGAAAAGAAGAGTGAGAGAAAGAAAAGGAGACAAAAGAAGACACAATAAAGGAAGAGGAAAGAAGAAAGAGGAGGAAAGACGAGGAGAGAAATGATAGAACGATAGAAGAAACTAAAAATGTAAAGAGGAAAGAAATGAGAGGAGAGGATAGAAGAAGAGAAGAAAAGAGGAAAGACATGGTGACAAAAAGGGGAAAAGAAAAAAAGACAGAAAGGAAAGAAAAGAAGAAAAGAGGGAAGAAGAAAGAAAAGTACAAAGAAAAGGACGGGAGAAAAGGAAAGAAGAGAAGATGCTCCATCCTCCTCCTCTATCACACACAAACACACAGCGGGCTGCATATCGATGTTGACATCCATACACATGAGGTGACTTTGCTTTACCCATCTGCCTCTGTGGGATGTGAAAGTCATATTCAAATATTCATCCCCTCATGTTTGAGCAAACACAGCCTCGTGTTCCTCGGGTACCTCAGCAGAACCCGATCTGTCCTCCAGCTTCAACCTGAGAACAAAGACCCGTCTCCCTAATGACTCTCTACACTCTAAAGGTTAAACGACTTTATGAGTCAGTCTATTAACTGCTGCCCCGAGGTCTATTAACTTGGGGAAACTAAAAATGTCATACGTATGGGGAAAATTCACTAACACTGCACCGGTCCTCAGAGATTATATCACAAGTTTAGTCAGGATCACAAATCACAAACCTCTACCATACCCAGTGCTTGATTTGGGTCAGGCACATCTAATTTTTGCCCACACGAGTACCCGTACCTCTTATTGTGGACTGCTACCTCCTGGTGAATCCACTCCAAAAGAATTTAACTAAATATGCCTACTCTCAGGAAACACTGTTCTCCCAAGACAAATGACAGCATCAGTTGTTTATGTGTTTGCGATCAAGCGAGCAGCCACAGAAATGATGACGGAGGCAAAGGAGGAAGTCAGGTGATGTAGAGCGACAATGTTTGTGTAGGGAAGAGGCTGGGGAGGATGGATGGGTCAACAAAGCGTTTTCCATTCCAGACAGTCAACGCTGTGTTTTATTAAAGCATGACCATGATCGCTGCATAACTTTAACCATGACGACTAAGCTCCCCCAACCTTAACAAAGTACTTATTTGAACTCGCATGACCTTTTCCTTAATCTAACCAAGTCCTTTTTGTGCCTAAACATAACCAAACCTTAACCATATAGTGTTGTCACAGACAAATGATGTTGTCCTGCTGACGGTTTTCTGGCCACTGGTATCAGTTGTGGCAACATTGTTCTCACCAAGTTAATAGCTGCTAACTGGGAATGCCATTCACAAAATAGGTCCAAGGGCAAGAAACACAAGCAGTCAGATGATTAAGCTGGTTGTAAACAAACCAAAACTTTAGCCAGATAAGCTAACGCTTTATTTGGAGGTAAAACTTGTTGCTAATAATTCCTCCATTGCACAGGAAAACACTGAGTGCACACAACTAGGTAAGTATGGGGTTTCAAGTATGGTCAAAGTTGAAGCAGGGAGTGGGTGTGTAAACTGTGATAGATGTTTACAACGCACAGTTTGGGTAATAATTTGACAGTTCGCCTTGTCTTTCTCGTCCAAATAAGTTTGGCTAACCCAGGGGTGTGTTTACAACCTGTCCGGTTGGCTGACTTCTTGGCCTTCCTGCCCCCTGAATCTATGTTTAGCTCTAGATCTCACCAGCAATCACTTTAGTAAGAACAGTCAAAAGTTGCAAATAGAAGATAAAAAGTGGCAATAAACCGCAGTTTTCCTTGAATTTACTGAGAGACCTTCAGGTAGCATCAGAATCTTAACCTTGAGAATCAAAATCAATAAAACTGTACGATTTCCAAAGATTCCCTAATTTGATCTGATACACAGAAGAACGTACATTAGCAAATGTAAATACTTGTAAGTCATAAGAGATAAGGTTGGCCTCATACACATTGTCATTCAGGAACGCTGGTGTCCTTGAGATATGTTTGCTTCCGAGATTTAAAATGATCTCTGTCTGTGTGGTTTATGGACTCTGCCCTCCCTCACAAACAGGCCTCCAATGAGTAAATACAGCCTGTAGTTAAAGCGAGAGCTCTGCAGTCTGCCAGATGACGTGTTTTACATCATCTGACTCACAGCACAGTACTTTCACTTCAGTAGAATTTGAATGTAGGGCTTTTAACTGCAATTTCACATTGTTTTTACATCCTGGTATTACTACTTTTACTTATGTTAAGGATTGGAATACTTTTCCCATCACTGATTGTTGCATTGTTGCTGATATAAGCCCAATAAAATAATGTACTTTTATATGGACATGTGACAAATTAAAGGAAACATCACAAATCAGTCAAAGAGCCAATAGAGTCTGTTAATCTGATAGGAGCCAAAAACGTTCAGAAAGGCTGCTCAGTTTTGTTACAGAAATACATGAATCCTCAGCTGGTATTTGATCCCAAGTTGATGAAGTTGGTCAGTCAACATGGGCGTTATTTTAGAGATAGAAACTATTCTGTCTTGTGTGTCCTGACACAGCTCGACAGTACATGTATCTCCCCTGACGTGTGTGTGTGTGTGTGTGTGTGTGTGCAGAAATAGAGCCTTTATTACAGTCTGACAACAGGCCGCTGTATTATTACAGAGAGTTTGCACCCAGCCCAGCCAGGCCACAGGCTGATTATACACTGTGTCCTACAGCCAGCAGAGGTGTGTGTGTGTGTGTGTGTATGTGTGTGTGTGTGTGTGTGTGCATTTCCACCCTTATGGTGAGCCCCACCACATGTGGTCTGCATTAAAACACTATTGTGTGTTGCAAGGCTGTATAGCGTTGCCATGCCAACTGAAATTACTATCCCATGTTGTCAGCCTCTCAGTCATATTATGGGATGGTTTCCTGTACTTTGTAAGTGCGCGCACACACACACACACACACACACAAACACACCCAACACAGGCTTGTTAAGCCCTGAATGCACTCCAACACGCGCTGTCTCACACATCAAACCTCTCACACTGACAATAACCATAACACAGAGCAAAAACAAAGAGCAGTTAAATCAAAATGATTATAAAAATCTGCCAAATGAATTTAATGCAATGTAATGAACGGAGCTGTTGCTGGTAATTATCTTGTGTAGCTCACCAGCACATGAGTGACTGATAGAAGATATTTTGCCTAGCAACACCAAAATGCATGTGGTCGTGATCAGAGCTGCAGGGAGGAAAAGTGTTAGACTTCTTTTCCTTCTTGGATTTGTAAAGGTTTAGCTTCATTACAGCTATGACTGGGTGATAAAATGATAAAGATAATTATCGCAATATAATTTTCCTCAATATAAATATAACAAATACCACCCATACACAGGGAGGGGGGGCTCTAATGCACCTTAAACACTAGTTGCCACCTGCCATTAAACAGAAGAAGAATAAGAAGACGAATAGCCAATCATGTCACAGGAATAGAGGTATGCTTACAGACAGTGGCTAACAGGAAGTTGGAGTGAAATAAGCAAAATACTGGTAAGCAAAATAAGCGACACCGAAGAAAACGCAGCGCCCATGACCAGCTCGAAGCAGGACGAACCCGTCGTCAACAAGAAAGGTCACTCAGCTTCAGTAGTTTGGAAATATTTTGGCTATTTACAATCCGACAAAAAACAGAGCAAACTGTGCCGAAGACACGTTCCAGCTAAGAAACAAATGTCACCTGTTAGAAGACGCAGAAAGTAAGAAATTACAGAACCTCAGATTTGTGAAATGTTCTGATGTTTGGCAAGTGTTTGTCATGTTCTGACAATAAAGTTTAAAATAGTTTAAAACCACAATTAACCGCCTGGTTTCTTCAACTTTCACTCAGGAGCAAAAATCAGCCTTTGAACTGGAAAGAAATAATGAGTTGACATTTTTGGCCATATCGCCCAGCCCTAATTACAGCCAACTTCTGGTCTGTAGTATTTATTTAGTATTTTAGGCCATACTGTATGCAGATTTACATCTAGTTTGAACAAACCAGTCAAATGTCTTATCTGCCTGACACACATGTGGCTAAGCGTACATAATTTGTGTACACCACATTTGAATTTTATCTGGATGTCAGACACTTTAACCGTTGTTAAATCGTAATGGGGCCCTTGTTAACAATAAAAAGTGTTGATATCGCGTGGTTTCTTTTCAAGTGCTGAAAAAAAAAAACAGGTGTTAAAAAAGGCCGCCAAGCACAACAACAGCCTCAGGTGATACTGAGCACAGCTGTAACGAACATGGAGCTCTGACCACGCCACCTGGCAGAAAGTGACAGGACATGGACATGAAAGTGACTCCTCACCCTCAGGCACCGCGTGTGCATTCACCAGGTACATGTGTCTATGTCTCTCTCTCTCACACACTCGCTGCCTGAGCGAGCGGTCTGAACATCACATCAGAGGCAGAAAAGGGAAAACAAAATCAAAGAGGACTGAGAATTACAAGAGAACATGGGCAAACAACCAAACATGGACACAAATAATCCAGGCCCTGCACTTGCTGTAAACATACCCACCCACCATGTGTACATACACACACACACACACACACACACACACACACAGAGAACGAGAGACAAACACACACATAAAAACACAGAAGAAACACACAGGCACAGAGGGAAGCAGAGCTAGCACATGCTTTAGTGATGAAATCATTTGTGAGAAAAACGCAGTTTGGAAGCGAGAGGGGAATACGTCTGTCTTTGGGTGGATTGCAGGAAAAGCGTGTGTGTGTGTGAGTGTGTGTGTGTGTGTGTGTGTGTGTGTGTGTGTGTGTGTTTGTGTATGTGTATATCTACTCGGACAGACAGAGAGACATGAAGTGTGTACAGATGAAGAGATGAGAAGAGGAAGAGTGAACGAAACAGAGAGGTCTGAATCCAAGGAGATGCTCCCTGCCAGGAAAATAACTCCGGCCTCAGCAGAGACCCGGAGGATCTTCTACACACAGTCAGCAATCCAAACCTGACCACAAACACACACACACACACATCCAAGAGCAGGATAATAAAACTGTACATTTATTTTGCGGTTGCTGCTGAGAAACGGGTCAGGTCTCACTCACATTTCTGTTAAAGTTCAAGGATGACTAAAAGCACACACAAAACATTTCCTAGAATGCTTTTAATGTGAACGGCGTACTTCAAGTGGTTGCTTGCCACAATAAAAGCCTTCCAGCAAATAATCTTTTATATGGCTTTTGCTGTGAAATAGCCACAAGAGGTCTAGAGTGACAGACACAAGGCAGCAGCTTGTTGTGGATTAGTTAGAGGGTTTATACTGTGATTTGGCAGGTGAAAAGCGGCACACAGGTTTGGTTGAACCTCAAACCTCCAACGCATAAGCTATTTCCCAATTCTAAGCAGGTTTTGAGTATGTACTGTAGTTTAGTCACACTAGAGGCCTTCAACATTTTGGACCCAATCCAGAACAGGCCCGTGGAAACCCCAAACTGGACTTGCATAAATTAATTTTTCAAAAAATTGACATGATCAAAAAGGGACCCAAGACCAGTCAGACTCAGTCCATTATAATCCAGATGGTAATTAATTCAATCATCATACAAAAGCAGTTCAGAGTGCTTTACATAAAGACAAAATAAAAAAGCAAAAATGTGAATGTGATAAACAGAGACATCCATACATACACATCAATTAGACCAAGATGCGGGCGACTTGAAGAGACACTAACAGAAAGAGAGCTAAAACACTTGCTGCAGTGTGATGCTCCACCAACTAACTAGCTTTGGTATTAAATATATTGACACGCAGACCCGAGACCCATCGCAGTTACAGCTGGACCCTACCCGACCTGAGTAGACAGATGTAGACAACATTTGTGCCAGGCTACTAGGCTACTATAACTGAGTGAACCTGTGACGACCTCTAGTTCACACTGGGTAAGTGACACAATTGAGTGTTGTTAAAGAGTCACTATCCAGACTAAATTTGCTTGATTTTTAAGTGTACTTTTGATGTACAGTATTGTCCCACGCTGCACTGTACAGAAAAAGAAGGAACAGTAGTCTTCAAAAGTTGCAGTTTGATTGACATCTGTGGTGCAAGATTCATATAATTTCCTCTTACAACAAAACAGTAATGTACATTGACATACTGTAGTATGGACTTGTGATACAGCTATTGAATCAATAATCAATTATCAAAGTAAGCAATGCCATTGTGATCTTCTGCCACTGCTAGAGTTTGAAAGTTGCAGATGAGCTAACAGACAGGCCCTCAGATTCTAGATATTCATGACAAACATGTCTTGAAAAACCAAATAAAGAAAGAAACCAAACTGTTGACACAGATTGCCTGCAGTCTTTGCTGTAATACAGCACAATGTTGGAGACAAAGACAGACCGGAAATCTATCAATCACTTCAGGTTCAGGACTTCCTATAGATAACATGTATGTTATTGCTCAATTATACAGAAAATTAAATGCTATCAAACACTATCATATCCATCAGTTCAGGGGTAAGATAAGTACAATAAAACGCCTGATAACCATAACCTGATATTAAGCCAGTTATCCTAAAGTAATATTAAGCTAACACACAGGGACTTGAACAAAAAGACTTTGTCCTCTGTTATACTCTAATGGAAGACATTTTTCCGTCAACACTTGTCTTATTATCCTGTGATGGAGGGACACTATAGACTTTACCACAAACACTAATCTGATTACTGTTCAACTGACAAAGGGGGTAAATGGTGAATGTGTCTGATGGATCGTATAGGCTGTACGCACGCGGCCAAATGACTATTGATCCACTGAGTCTGTGTGGGGCATGACAGAGAGGCTGTGACATCATCATTATGAGACAGAGATTTAATGTATATTGGATAGTTGTAGGTTTAAAGTATTGGACCGACTGCGTGGAACAACTGGTGATGTATTCCTCCATATCTTTACAAACCAAAGAGTTTAATTAAGTGGTTGTTTAAATGCAGTATACAGAGAAGCTAGTTGTACTAACTATTTTTGACTTTTTCCCTGGTTGGATACTGTTGGCCACTCTGTCGGTTGATTGGAAAGTCTGTTCAAGGCCTACTATTTGCCAGATTTCTGTTAAATTTCATTTATGGTCCCCAGAGGACAATTCCTAATAATGACCATGGTATTCTCCTGAAATTTAGCTCCACCATGGGTCTAAACCTCCCTTTTGTACCCTAGTAGTGTAAAAAAGTAATTGTTAGACGCTGCTTGGCTGCAGTGAGTGCACAGTAGCTTTGTGGACTGCTGCTGCTGGCCCTCTAGCCATGATAGCCTCCACAATTCATATTTACAACCATATGCACACTATTTCCTTTCCCTTCCTGCTTTTGGCCACACCACACAAGTAAAATTGGCCTGGTGAATTTTATGCTGTTATGGTGTCATTTTGATTATTCCTCTATTGGAGAACAGCTTTGGAGCTCAAGAAATCTCAAGTAGAAATACAATAAAACTAATCATCATTTTGGAGAAAACATGCCCTTGCAGGTGAGACATACCAGTAACATAAACTACTAATGATAACTAATGATTATCCTCATTATTTATCAATCTATTGTTAAATCTATTGGCTAACTTTTAGTTTATACAATTTAGAAAAGCAGTAAATTCTCAGATCTGAGATTCTGGACTCAGAGAAGATTTGGTATTTTAGCCTGATAAATAATAACCAAACCTAAACCAAAACTGCACAAGTGAAAATATTATGGTCATAATTCATCAGCTTGAGAAAAAAAAATTAAAAATAAAAACTATGAGAAAATCAGATCAAACTGCCAGAATTTTCCTTTGAAGACTTTTTTTTAATGCAGTTACAGATACAGTAGGACTTACTGTCCCATGATGATGATGTAAGAACAGACCTTTCCCATCTCTCTGAAACTGCTACAACCTCCGGGAGGAACACAGGGGGTTGTGATTCATGTAATACACCCACCAATCCCACTGTGTGTGTGTGTGTGTGTGTGTGTGTGTGTGTGTGTGTGTGTGTGTGTGTGTGTGTGTGTGTGTGTGTGTGTGTGTTGCCCTTGCTTTCGCTCTCATCATAGCAGGATTAACACACACTGGACAGATGGCCGTCTGATGCTCCTCCCTCCCAAACACTCACACGCTTTCTCACACACACCCACACACACACACACACACACAATAAACACAAACACACCCTACAACTGAGCACAGCGCGGTGGCAACTTCAGTTCACGAGCTGTGTCATCATCCCTGCACACTGCCTGAGGCTTAAACACACAAACACACACACACACACACACACACACACACACGGCTTGAAGCCCGTGTCAGCAGATGATGACTCTGATGTCAAAAAAGCACTCTATTCTGCCTCCACTCAGCCTGTCTCTCACTAAAACACCCATGTGGTTGTTTTGTCCCTGAATGGCTTCCTTCTCTTTATCTTCAGGCATCACAGAGCCAGCAGGCGTTGAGAGTTAGATGGCTTTGTAACTGTAATTTACTGTTTTAATGTCAACATAATTAGTGTGTTCTGCGATAACATGTTTTTAGAAGATTATCCTGTCGGCTACCTGTTGACCTAAACCTTCTCATAATTGAGGCCTTCAAAATAGTTTTCTTGTCACAGTTTGTGAAGTAGAAACTGACATCAGCCTCCAGCTTCAATTTGTTCACAATGTTTTTGGCGTGTCAATCAGGAATATTCACATGTGGGAGATTCTAGATGGCTTAATATACAAACAGTTTAAAAAATAAAATGGCATGATAGCTGGAGATGTTGCAATGGTGCAAATAACACCTGAGTTTGACATAATTTTGATTTGTTTACTTATAGACGGAGGAGGGCGGTAAAATGTCTTTCTTCTTACAAGATGGTGGGATCCACAAGTACAAGGGGAATGTCAGAAAAGAAGTGTAACCATCAAATTAAGACAAATAGCAAAAATACAATATTGGAAATAGCAAAGGACTTGAAAGTAAAGGGCAACACACACCAGAGGCATTGAGGAACGCCCATACGTGCAGGATGTTTATGCCACTGTCTTTTTTCAGCTCAGTATCCCTATGAATTATGTCCAAATTGGATGATTCTGCACCTCCCATTTTTCAAAGCCATCGTTCAGTGCCTTTATGTAGCGAGGAGGAAATTCAGGGTATGGAGGTTGGAGCGGTGCATGGGCATGAGGCACGTTGGACTTTCATGTGGGAGTTCACTTCTTGTTACAGACCAACAATTAACGTTTGCCTTTTTAACCCTAACCATGGTCTTTCCCAAACCCTAACCACACTGTAGCTGCTATATATGGGCAGATACAGTAGAAATTTAGAAAACACTGTCATTGAATGTTCACCCTGACTACTTCTTATTAGCGCCAACTGATGCTATGTTACGTGACACGGCCTGTGTTTTGCACTTAAGAATTTCTTTCATACATTTCATATACACAACCATCAGCTGCTACAACTGACATATTAATGTGTGTTGTGTTTGCTACAGCAGCAGCACCTGAGGAATTATGATTATTATTAATTATGATTATGATTGTTTTACTGAAAGTGAAATCATGATAACTCACTTTTATGGCACTTGTTAAATTTTAAGTGGTTGTATTTTGTGTGTGCATCATATAATTATTTTAAAATGTTTGTATTAATAAATGAGACTGTCTTCCCCCAAAATACGACCGTATAGGTTGTCTATGCTAGCAGCTTATTACGACCTATATTTATGTTTATTGTTAGGCGGTGAGCTGTAAAGAGCAAAAGTCTGCATAGGGAGAAGGTCGGGGTGGAATGTGTCAAACAACACAGGAGACAGCGTTCGTGTCTCGTGTGAAACCAAAAGTTGACGCTGACTTATTTTAACTTATGTATGTAACTAACGTACCAAAACCATCATCTTTTCCTAAACCTAATCAAGTAGTTTTGGTGCCTAAACCTAACCAAACTGCAACAATGTTAACCACGTGTTTATTATTGTTACCATGACGACGAAGGTCCGGTACGCCTATATAGGACGTTTTGGGAGTCATTGACACACAGCTAATAAACCGCTAATTACAAAACATTTAGGTCATTTAGCTAAACAGCAATAATGTAAGCTATAAGGAAAAATAAGTTTAATTTATTTGAAACCTTTAGTTGGAGTTTAATATGGTTTTATTATTTTAAACTACAACAATACATTTGATAAAGAAATCCACTGTGTTCAGATTTCATAATCAGATTCAATGCTGGATTTAGATTCAATAAAATCCTGTCGAACCTTAACCCTGGTCAGGACTGAAGTTCTGAAGCAGCACTACAGTCCAATCTGAGTTTCCCAGAAAGCTGCCGGCTCAAATTCCTAAACCAACAGGGGAAACGCCGACATTCACACTGCTGCCACACAGAAGTGATGTGGAGAGCTGAAGGGGGAACCATGGTGGGCTCTGACGTCATGTAATAGGATTTCAGTGCCACCATAACGTCTAAACTGCACTCACAGTATTAGTAGACAGATTAAATCAGACATGTAGTGGAGGGGTTTAATCCAAAACTATAATCCCATTTTGGAAATAAAAATAGCACATTATGTATTTAAATATACCTTTTTTAAAGAATGTACAGGTAGTTTATTATTTTCATTCCAGTAACTCTTCTGACTGACTTGAAAAGGTGGTACATTTTTAAATCTCATCTTGCAGAGTGATGTCTGAACTCTGAGTTGCCTCAGTCCATTTATCAGGCTCCTGGGTGATAAATACAGCTTACTCGGCTCCAGTTGTCTGAGAGGCGCAAACCTCCATTGTGGCTTCTGCACACTGAGCGATGGCTTTACAGCAGCAAGTCAGCAACAAGAGAGACACCATTTTTTATTTATTCTTTCTTTCCCCTATCAATTAGCACCATCAACATCCTTTTCCAGAACCCCCCGCCGCACTTCTGTTGGGAGATAATGACTCAAAATGTTTGATCAGTGTGAGTTCATTTCACCGTGGCCTCCAGTGTTTCTGGCTGCCTGCGCTTAGCATGCAAGTGAGATTAATGCTTCGGTTTATACTAGCAAAACCTTAGGCAAACAGATTCACTTTGATGTGCCGCATTAAGACAGTTTGATGTTAAAACTGCCAGACGCCACCGTCACGTCGGCCTGCGAGTGCTCCACAGCCAGATCTCCGCTGTGAGGTTCATCGAGGATAAACAGGTAACCTATTTAGTCTGTTGAAAAGCTTCTACCTGAAAGTGTCGCTTCACTGCTGCACTGACAGCCCTGTGTCGGGCGAGGCAGTGTGCAAACTTGTATGATGTGCTCCCATAGAGTCTGCCAGGCACCTGACTTAAAAAGACTCCTGAATGTGTGTGAAGCCACGAAACATTCTTACCTGCAAATTCCTGACAATATTGCAGTTAATCTATGGAATCAGATTTGTGTCATCATAATCAAACAAAACTTAAATATCAAACAAAAATAGATTTTGAGTGAGAATAAAACTCACTGAAGCAAAAGTAAAACTTATAACTTGCAAACAAATTATTTGTGTAATGGTGTAAACTATTGGTCTTTTACTTTTTTGAACATATGTCCTTTTGTTTACAGCTCCCTCTGCTTGATTTTCACTGATTAGACTTTTGCCCTCACTGTCTCTTTATGCTCTCGTTTGCACTGCCTGACTTTTTGTTTGCACTTCTGACACAAAGCTCTCGCTGTTTTTTTTCAGGGGTGTGTCCCCATTGGCTAATGAGTTTTTGAGTGACAGCTCAGTGCCCCAGACATTGTTCAGTTTATTATTATACTTTATTAATCTTATAGGAATCCAGTAAAGTTAGCTAATGCTAATGGGTAGTGAATGCCCAGTGTTTAGGATGTCTGTCCCCGCCAAAACCGAAACTCACGCTTGCTGCACTGAACAACCTTCATACGGCAAATAAGAAAACATCCATATAGGTTGTTGTGTGAGGCAGTGACAAACAGCCTTTTTTGTCATTTAGGTATGATGGACTTCTAACATCAGTGTCATGTTTGAAAATGTCCTAAAGCTATACCAATGCTTGGACAATTACTGCCTTACTAATACTAGGAAGACTGTTGAATGTAACAAATACCATCTCAGCAAAAGTGAGGACTGAAAGGGAGAAAGATAGATTGTAAGAGAGAATGACTTCTTCTTAATTTACCAAATAATCCGATTATAATGAGTGAGTGTTTGGGGCTGCTGACCAGTCTTCTCGTTATCTCAACATCGTCACTTAAATCTCCATATCTGGTTCAGACTGAATTCTGGGTGTGTTTCTGTGTGTTAGCGTGACATGTGCATGTGTGTGTGCATGTGTTTGTTTTGTATGTGAGAACAACCAAGACGTTATCTAGTCTGAACAAAGAGAGAGCAAGAGCAGAAGAGGAAAAAAAACTAAGAGAAAGAGAGAGAGAGAACGCCATTGGAAAACAAAGGGTGAGACTGCGGACCAATAAAACTACACAGAGCACCAATACCTTAAATCAATAGACAAAATCTACTCCCTATTTCTCCTTTATTGGATCTGTCTGTGTGGATATAAGACACAACAGTGTGTGTGTGTGTGTGTGTGTGTGTGTGTGTGTGTGTGTGTGTGTGTGTGTGTGTGTGTGTGTGTCCCAACTGCAATCCAGTGACCAGTGAGGCTTTAGTGTTGAGTATTTTCAGGGCACAGCAGTAATATTGAAGCACAGGTCCTTTTCTCTGCTCCGCTGCGCTCCAGTCCTGTCCTCACTAATAGATACAGCTGATGTAGCCACAAGTACTGTGGAGCCTTTAGATAACACAACTATTTGGACAGCAGTGTTTCTACAATATTGGTTGTTGACAGGGAGATTCATCGAGCTCACAATCCCCAGAACAACCTCGAGGAGATGTTTTTCAGATGGATTACTGGATGAACCGAGCTTAATAAAAAAAAGCATGTTTTCATGAAATGAATAGAAAGGACAGAATACAGACTGAACTGGGTCAGAAAGTCCAGAATGCATTTGCTTTCAGGACCGCCATTATAAAAAAGTGTATAACTGTGGCAAGGACACCTTGGACTGCAAACAAGGTCAGTTGCTGTTCTTTAAATGGTAACTTGGTTTGCCAGAGCCTGGAGAAAATATTTTTATGTGCATGACGCCGTCTTACTGTAAATTCTACGGGAAAGAGACGCTAACACCACGGTCATGACCTATGGGATGGATGGTAGAAAAGGGAAAGAAGAACACCAACTCAAGTCGGTCATGTGATTGCAAAGTTGGTCATGTAAGGGTTAAAAATACTGTGCATTGACAGGCACTTTCGTAACATTAAGTCAGATATTTCAGAACTTTCAGAAAATAGTTTCACGGTCATAATTACGCCTTGGATATTGACTTGAACACTAATTAGAAGTACAAAAAAAGTAGTTTTGGTAACGCCAACATGACATGAATGCAGCATAATGTACGGCTGAACAATATGCAAAACAAATCATATTGCGATTATTCTGACAGATACTAAATGATGATTTTAGTGGGAATGGTATTTTTTGCATTTCATTTTCACTGAAAAAATATAAAGATGATGATGATGTGATTTTTGCTGGGTTCTGTATCAAACATACATGTTCCTTTATTTCTGGAGAATCTGATTTGAAGGCCAGGGCTTCTCTGTAGCACCACAATGCTTCATTTATAAAAAGGTATGTTGTCACACATTTTACCTTTATCAAGAAATTGCAGCTCCTGTGATTTGGATATTGCACTTGGCCATATTACAACTTCAATTATATTTTGATTAATTGTTCAGCCCTAGCATAATGTGCGGTGGGCTGCACAACAAAAAGAAATCCAATCTCCCAGATTGTTCTATACTATGAGCAACAGTGGCAAGAAGTGGTGCTGCATACAATAGGAAAGGTATTGTTCACCTTGGTGATGTCATCAAGGTTCAACCAAACCGCAGTGGGAACCCGCCGCCTGCAGCTTTTCATCTCACCAGCTCAATGTGGCTGCTGCTTCTTTTACCATTACCTGCAACACTTAAACCTGATGCACCATCTCGAAGCATACCATTACCAATGAGTTAGCATGGTCGCTAAGCTCTGTGACCATTGCTGTACTTTCTGTAGCTGCTTTACTGTAAAAGCCTTCAAGTGGTTTGTTGGTGTTGTGTTGAATTTTGTTCACCCAACAATTTGGTGCTTCTCCTGAACCACACCAAAGCCCTATCAGACTTCATCTCAAGGCAAATGAAAACAGATCAGGAATCAATGAGTCTGCTACCTGTTAGATGAACACAGGAACAGAAGAAGTCACGATACCTGATTGTTACTGGGAATTAGTGGGCAGGCTGTTAAGATTAGTGTCCAGGTCAACCCCACATAACTCCTATGCTAGGGGACACACTGGACATCTCTTTTTCAGGGTTTTTCTCTTTCCCTTTTTCTCTTCTTACTTCTTTGTTTAAGCATTGTCCACAGTATATAATAGCCAGTGAAATGTCTTGTCTTTGAAAATGAGCTGATGCATCTCACGAGGCTTTTACCTGTATGTGTCTAATAAAACTGGTCCAAATATAGATTTGACAATGTGTTTGGTCAGACAGCTATTCTACCTTTTTGAGAGAACTGTGCAAAATTTCCTTGGTGTGTGTGCGTGTGAGAACTGTTCAGTATTACTTATAGCGTCCAGTCCACTAGGCAGCCACAAGAAGAAAAGGTTGTCCCTGTCGTATTGTTTGTCTGTTGTCCAGCCTACAGCCTCCTCTATTCACCACTCTCACAATAATCACATCGACTGAGAAATCAATATGATCCTCCAGAGAGAAAATATCAGACTGAAGTCCTGCCATCTCTCTGTCTTTACTTGTGCAGACCAGGCTGTAGGTGATTGTGACAAAGTAACATCATCCTCTCTGGAGGGTATGAGGGGTGATTGATGCCACAGAGCAAGAAAAAGGGAGGGGGATCTGATCATTTGAGCTGCTCGGGAAATATCTATCAAAATTCATACATGCAGTATGAACCATACTCCCAAAAGATAAGATAACCCTGATTATAAGACCCCCCCCCGCCCCCTTTTCCAAACTGCTTCAACCCTTTTTGAAGCCACTTCTCTTGTCTATTAGTGCCAAGGGCGCAGATCTCATTACAACTTAGGGGAGGACCACAAACATGGACTTTTCTCAAGAGTAATTTCCAACAAATATCAAATTATTCATTCTGTGAAAACAGGCATAAAGGCATTTTGAACCTTTTGTTCTGTTGATGGGTAGAACAAGTCACATAACATTTGGAGACTTTATATTTG
The DNA here is from genome assembly GCA_008360985.2 of Macquaria ambigua. Taxonomy (NCBI): domain Eukaryota; kingdom Metazoa; phylum Chordata; class Actinopteri; order Centrarchiformes; family Percichthyidae; genus Macquaria; species Macquaria ambigua. Next base: position 79,785 of record VMKM01001186.1, on the reverse strand, counting down.
TTTGAACAAAATGACTTACAAGGCATCTGTCACAGGACTAGCCTGCGGTCCTAACAGTCACCAGACTCACTGAAGACGCCACTCACGTGCTACAGAGATGGAATCTGGGAAACGTAGTCCAATAGCAAGCAAAGGTATCAGGATGAAGCAAAGCTTAATTTCCCGAATTTCCACTTAGTTTAGTATATGCAACGGTTCAGACCACTGAGCAGGATACATAGGGGGGACATAAACAAAACTTTCAAAACGTGTTTATGTGTGAATTATTTCAAAAGTGGAGTCGGCTTCTAATACTGGGATATTGTAAGTTTATTATTTTTTATTTTTCTCCCTGAAGGATTTCAGTTTGTTTTTCAATTGAATTGTTCACGTTGTAAGTCACATTAAAGGTGGAAAAAGTTCTGAGATGCTTTATCTGGTCTCCCCTTTTTACATCACAAAAACCTGGCTTTTTAACAGGGGTGTGTAGACTTTTTATATCCACTGTATATATTTTCAATTACATAATTTATTTAGAAATCCTTTATTGGAGGGGGACAACTTCAAGTTTGTCAGAAGTTGAGATATGCGATTAGTCCTATATTCACACACTCTGAACACTGAATCATTTTCTCCAGCTGTTAGCATTTTTCAGACTGTCTTTCTGAGCTCTTCGTTATGACATTCAATGGCTCTGCTAATTCTTGGCTGCTTGACGATTCTGTTCCCAGTACGTTTTTGCAGTAAAGACGTCAGGAGACTCTTTCTACACGTTTTCACTTGTTAAGAATTAATTTCCTCTGTGGCAGCAAAACACATTATACCGGCCATCAGAAACTCCCGTAGGTTAAACTAGGCTAATTGAAAACTTGAAATGAACTCTAACAGACACACTATAAACACACTCGCTAGCCTAGCAACATTAAAGCTACAAACAACCCACAATGCAACACTCTGTAGGGGCCGGTGTTAGGCTAAACCAGAACACTCTCCATTAAAAAAGAATATTTGCTGTTGTGCAATATCTTATCCTCGGCCACCAGTACGATCTCATCGAGCCAATATGATACCTAAGGGAGATCATTCTGATGAATGAGTTAGCTCCTTGTGGCAGATGGGAAAAAATATGAAAAATCTGATTAAAGGAGCTTATTTTCAAGAACATGCTTCCATTAAGGATTTAAACATTTTAATAATCTAATAGTCTAATAAACACAGCATCGAAATTAGAGAGGAGACGTTGCCTGTGGTTACGCATTACTGCCGTGTGCAAAGTAATCACTGTAATTTCAGTAGCTACATCAGTGGCTTTCCTTTGAATTTTCAAATAAACAGCTGGAACGCAGCTCACAAAGCTAATCATGTTTGAGACATCTTGCAATGCAGCGATGTGAGTGGCAACGTACAGCCCAATCTGAAACAAAAGGTCATGTTGCTTCTTAAAGTCAAATCAAAATCAACAATGATTGATGGTTGATCTCTTTCCTTGCCAAGTGTTTCAGCAGAGTGAAGCAAGGATGGGTGACGATCAGCCAGATTGAAAATGTCACAGTGCTCCTCTGCAAAGTTTTTGAATGGCAGCCATGTCCAGCAGCGTGTACCTGGTTTTCAAACTAGCAAAACATGGCAGCTTGATCAAAACCTTTCTCATATTTCAGCTTTACAGCCAAATAAATTATATCTCCGAAAATATCAGAGGCAAGATATCGGCCATGTAGTTTCTGGATCCTGATTTATTTTTAAAGAGCAACTGCTAGGTGGCAGCCGAATCAGGCCTTTTAAGCCTGTGTGTAGTACTCTAAAGTGACAGCCACCCCACTCCATTCACTCTGGGCAGCAGACAGCAATCTGCTGTCTGGGCATTAAAATTACATGTATTCATATTTAGAAAAGTGTTTAGCACTCATGTTTGAAGTGAACCAGTTGAACCTGTGCAGTTACTTGCACTTATCTGCAATGTCTTCATACCCATGTGTGCATATGTGGTATCCCCTTTTTAAGATTTTTGCTTTTGACAAAAACACAGACAAAAAAAGAGTCAGCTTTCGCAATTTCTAAATAATAAAATCAGACAGCAAAAGTGACTATGGAACATCAAGGTGCTCCATCTTTGTTTTGCTGTGGCATTAATTGCCCCTCATACATTCTGACAACAGAGCCAGGTAACATCCAAAGACTTCACTTTAACTACAACAAAGACACAGATGTCTATAATAGTGTACACTTACTCACTGGATTCAGTCAAACAGGTAAATAACCATAAATAAAAAACATATGGGAACCCAAAGTAGCAGTGAGATAACTGATATTAGGCTTTACTGGGAACAGATGTATGTCAACAACCTGCCATTCACACAGCCGCTGGTTCAAACACCTAATGTCCAACAGTGATGCAAATATCAACTAAAGATTTGAACTCCTAAAGGCACGTGGCAGACGCCATATCAGTCACCAACTTACTTGAATCTCCCCTGGCAGTGCTGGCACTGATCCCCGACCCATCCGTGGTCACACACGCAGGTCCCGTTGATGCACTTCCCTGAAAAACAGTTCTTATCGCAGGACTTGGACACCGAGGATGCTTCCGTGTGAAGCACGAGGTGAAGCAACACAAATACTCCAAGACTGTATGTTTTCAAGACGTCCCGGGCGCTCCTTTTGGACGACTTCGTCCGGGTGCATAGATGTATCCCCCCAACATCATCCATGATGGACGCGGAGTGTGTTTTTTGAGAGGCTGCAGCCCCGAATCAGAAAACGCTGTCACCTTACGCTGTGAGATGATCTGTTGTCATCAGCAGTGGTGTCGGTGAGCCTACCTGTGACGCCTGTGGAAAAGGCGCAGGAAAACCGCAATTACGCACCGTCAGAACATACCGACACGGGTTACCCGCTGCGGGACAGGACAAAGACATGAAACTTTGATGGAAACTGTTTCGACCTTAAAAACACTGTAAACGCAATTCCGATAACGGATGGGTCCACCCGTTCCGAGCAACAAGAACATAGAAAAGCATGTTACGCGATCTGCGGAGCGTCCGCAAGTCTTCCAGATAACTTCCACTGTGGCCAAGGTTCCGATGTAAACACACGACCGTGACCGGATAATGCTGCCCCAACGTCAAAGGCTGTATCCCGGGGTATAAAATAAAAGCTCGGAGCTCAGATGATGGGCGTGCGCTGCTCTCCTGCTGCGTGTGCTCCCTGAGTCAGACAAAGACGTGCCCCCTGCCCGGGTTTGTTATCAGAAAGATGCGACAGTCGCAGCTCTCTTCTCTCCGCTCTGTCTGCTATCGCTCTCCGGTCCACAGCTGGTTTGTGACGGGGAAACTCCTGCACAAAAGCCCCGAGCATGAGCAGTACGGCCACACGGTTAAAGGGGCAGTTCCATTTAAACGTCAAAAGGCACGGACACACTGTGCGGAGACAAAGCCAGTGACATCCGTCTGCAGCACCGTCTCAGTATGTTTTCCTATTGGCAGTTTGAAGCATTTATTTAGCAGATGTTCAAGATTCACAAAAGTACAAAAGGAGGATTGATCTATTTTATTATATAATTATGGAGCCAATTCAGAAAGGAGTGCAACAGGAGCTTGATCTAGATAGATATACATTGGTGTTCACACAGAAATGGCCATTATCAAACATTTTTAAAGCAGTAAAGTCTTCTGCAAACAAATGCTGTTAATTTGCATTATATGTCAATGGGGATTTGTTCAAAAAAACATCATGTATCCCTTGTCCAGGGCAGGGGGAATCAGAAAACAGAATCAGCTCTGTTGGCCACCATACCTGGAGCTGCTGCTACAGTTTCAGTGTCTTGCTCAAAAGCCCTTCAGCAAGCTGTTTGCATGTCATTTCTCCAGGTGAAGGGTCTTTCCAACATGCCTCCCTGTTACCTGCAGCAATAGTTTAGTCCATTTTCTGGTTATTCAAGAAACTCTTAACATCCTCCAGTAAATAACCACCCATCATTTTTCTGGGAAACTCCAACACTGGATATTCTGGATATCTTCAAGGCTGGGTAAGTACAACAGTAATGTCGAAATCCAATTTTGTTACCCAGTCAAGAGAAATACAGTATGTTGCACATTCACGCAGTCTCTCACGTGCACGCAAACTTCCAGAGTTGTTATGAGAAAGGTTATCCACGGGGAATGATAGCTAATAAAACTGCAGCAAAATGTTCATTTCTACTGGAAAAATTGCTGAGACAATTTGGAGACTGCATAACATCCTCACTAAATCCATTAGAGCGAGGTCTGGTACAAATATGATCCATCTACTCACCACAAACCGGAAATAGTAAAAGATCCGAATGCCTGCAGGGACTGTTGGTGTCCAGTCTGCTCATCTATTGCAGAGATCAATCAGTGATCAGTGAACATGGGCAACCTTGAGTTGGGAAAGAATGTATTTAAAATCAGAAACAAACCTCTTTATTTCTGACCTCGAGTTTCTGGTTGCCTGGATGCATTTGAGTTGATTCAGACAGATATGACAGGAACATTAAAACCAGACTGACACAGCAGAGGCCTAATTCCCCAAACTGTCCTCCTGATTTATAACTTTATCTCACTCTGAGGGCTTTAAAGACACACAAAGATATTCTTTGGAGCCAAGCGGTGCTTTTGAAAAACAAAGCCAAGATTTGCATCTGTGCTCCCCGAGGGCCTGCAAAAACATCCAGCGAGCCAGAAGACGATAATCCTAAAACCAAAAAGACAGACTCATCTCAGGGAAGATATTACTCTGCTGCAGTGTGATGGAAAGAATCACAAGGTTTCAGCTTGAGATATTGATTGCAACAGTTATATCTGAGCAGAGACCTGGTGTAACACAAGGTGAGTGTGAACATGTACTGTTGCATCATGGAGCTAATTGAATCCAGTTGCTTGAAGACACAATTTTATGACTCTGTTACCCAATGGTGCCTCAAATCCCCAACTTTCCTCCCACATCACTGTTGATGTTTGGTAACTCAGCACAGCTGTGTTCACAGTTCACTGTTTTCAAGTTTCAAAACATCAACACCTGGGAGGAGGACATTTGGGGATTATTTTTAGCTAAATCTAGGCTAGGGTTTGGGATAATGTGTCATTTAGTTAACGCTCCACTAATCAATATGTTCTATATTAACAATGAATCAAAATACTGTGTAATATGAAAGGGGTTGCTCGCAGTGACAAACCCGCAGGGAATTAGCACCAACTCTGTGGGTCTACAAAGATGGTTAGGCTCTTTTAGCTCACAGTTTTGGTTTTACGGCACATTTACTGTGTGGTGCAGTCTCAGCGCTGCAGCAGGCAGCTGTTCTCAGCAAACGAGCTCCGACAAACCCACTTTACGCTACCTGCCAGCACCAAACAGAAAAGACAAAGTCAGCAACTAGCTGGTGAAGAAAGTGGATCATTTAGCAGCTAAAGAGTTGATGGAGACCAAACCAGAGCATGAATACTTACATTTATCAGATGGATACAAACAGGACTCAGTATAGGATGGTAATGTTGCTCCATGTCTGCTGGATTTGTAAATAGCTAATTGTTTGCTAACACATTAGCCATATTAACTTTATAAGGTGTCAGGTCAGTGCATCTGTCAACTTACTGAGGAGCTCTTCTGCCCGAGTGGCCAAAAATAACATAATGCAGCCGTAAATCAATCAGATCAGATTTTAAAATAAAGCTTTTGCAGCTCATGTACTCACATAGCCATCATCAATCCACAAGTTTCGAATGAGAAAACACCGATTACATGTTTACATGAGGCGTACAAACTGTGTGGACATGATCTGCAATTTCTGGTACATATAATGAGTAAAATATCGGCTATTCCAGACTGTATAAGGGGTATGCCGATTACCAGGGACTAGGATTAACACCATGGATGTGCGGTGAGGTACAATGAGACACTGGAAGAGTCCATTTCAGTTGTGGTTTATTGTAGACAGACAGGTAGTAAGTACAGCAGGGGATGCTGGTTTTATAGCCAAACAGAAAACAGGTACCATGTGTTATCACCATACAATGAATAAAATACATAGGGAGCAAATAACTGGCTACCCTATTACTACAAAAATTAACACAATGTACTATCAACGTACTATCAATCCAATTTAACATAAATCAAGCATCAAGATAATACAAACAAATGTACTACGAGCTACGAAACACACATTTTCACTCAGACAAACAATTGTTGCCAGTAGAGAGCTCAGGGTTCTTCTACAAGTAATGTAAAAGGGCTCACACCTGAACTCAATCCTCTATATATAGACTCTGATCAGTCCAGACTCCTACTTCCTGCTCCTCCACAGACAGCTCCTCCCCAAGACCTGCTCTTCACAACATAATGAGTAAATGACGGCATTTCTTTCTGTATAAATACATATGAATTTCCAGTGAGATTAGGCCCCTTTTGCACTTCTTCTGACCTGACTGAATCTAAGTCTGATGATAAATAGTACTTGATGAAGTAAGTCCTCATACCTAATCAACAAAATAGGTTGTTCGACATTACATTGCCCTCTAGAACGACCTATATAACATAACCAGAGCTTAACCAGAAGGTTAGAAGTGAGGTCTGCTCAGTTAAGGTTAAAGATTGTGCTTGTTGTTAAGAGAAACCAACGCTGACTGTTGGTACAGCAGGAGACAGTATGCAAACTGCAGTGTATGGTCCCATGTCAAAGTCACTTTCTCTGAGTTAAACTCCCTGATTTAGGAAAAAAGAAGGTTGATTTTGGGGAAAAAGATAAATGAATGTATCAAGAACGCTCACAGTGTCTGCTGTGTCTGCTCAGCAAACCAGGGAGCGTATGTCACAGCAAATAAAAAAGATCCATCTTCATCAGCTAAATATGATTAAGACAGATTTTATTTTCATGGGTATGTTACTTCATACAAACATTAAACATTAATCTACAATATTTAAATATTTTATATCCACCTTTATATGAGAAACCATCCAAATTCATTTTAGTCACTTACTTCTTTTCCCCACAGTTCTGAATCACATTTAGCAGTGAGCTAATAACTCCGGTTGATTCTTATTTAGACTCTATAATATCTGACTACAGCAGGTATTCTGGCAGCCAGCCACTTCTTGAGGAAACAGCTGGTTTATTGCAGGCTGGCTTTTCCTTTCTACACCTCTCCAGGGACACACAGCCCTACCTCCTGCTCTCCACGGCACACCTTGCTGCTGCTGCTGCTGCTGACACACACTTCTTTCTTTGCCCTAATTTTGCAGCTCTTTTTCCAGCAACAAGACCATCTGCCTTGCCTCTAAATTAGGGAGAGTATTTATCAAATGTCTTGTGATGGGAATACCGATCTGGGTTTTGCTTTGCCTTGCAAGTCGAGATAAATGACAAGGTCAAGGATATGGAGATATGCAGCTTTTTTCCACATCAATATTCATTAACTTACTGGTAGAAAATGAATTGTTTGTAAGAGTCAGTTTAATGAGACATGGTGCTTTTTCTGTCATCTGTAACTAGGTATATTCATCTTTGGTGGTGTGTCTGACTAAATGCATGTGAATAAAAGTCATCTAACGCCCGTCCACTTGTTCTTCTTCAACATTGCCAGTCTAAAAGGCCTGATGAACACAAGCTGCCACCCTCTTCTGTGCACAAATCTACTAGTTTAAAGCTCCAAGGGACAGCAAACAGTGGAATTAAACCTCACTGTTAGCCTGTGGGAAATTGGTTTGGCTTGTTGTTATTCCTGCTGCTTGAATTGAATTCTATTATAGATCGTTTTAAACCCCCCACCCCTCCCAAGGGCCAAAGTAGGAATATTGATTGGCTTACACAAAGAACCCACTGTGAGGAAAATGAAAAAAACAGAAAAAAAACTAATATTGATTTTTGACAGTTTGTTTATAATTAAATAGTGGAATAACTAACTGCACCGCAGGGACGTGGATGAATGAGGATTACGAGGATATGCAGAATACAGAGCAGGTACATGCGATGTCATTGGCTTTCTGCTCATCTTTCTATCCCTGCTCATATTAATGTCTTTGGCTGCCGGCTGCGTGGTGTTTAATAGAGCAGATGAGCCGTAAAACGTGTGTAAAGACTGCATATCAGGGCCATTTTACCAAGACTAGTAGAAAGAACACACATGAAAACACACACAGATGTAAAGAGAGTTAGTGGATGGCAGAGAGAGGAGAATTAAATGAGCCTTGGGAAAAGATTAAAAACAGATTATAATTTTTGACTGATGTTTGGCGGCCCCTGCTGTTTGAAGGCTGCTAATGCAACTGATAGAAGAGGATACTGTTGGACCCATCCATAGTTTTATTCACGCACACACACAGTTAGAGCAAAACATGATGTTCTGGTTTGAGCTTAAAGTTTATTATTGGAAGTAGTTTGACAAAAAAAAAAGTCCGTTTCAACAACTGGATTTTTTCTTTTGACCATCCTCTCATTGCCTTCATCTACTGATGGAGTTTACTCAAGATTATAGGATACTGAGCAAATGCTATCTTTTGATGAAGGCCACAAGATGCATCTGAAAGCTCAGAAAAATGTGCTAAGATTTTTTTGAAATCTATTTATTTATTTTGTCCAGATTGAATTCTTGGTTTGAATTTGATTAAAATCAAACAAATGGCATAAAAATAACAATGAAATCAATATATGGAGAGGAAAAAGCCCTTTTCATAAATTATATTAAACAATTTTCACACAGGCAAAGATACATATGTTATGACGTGAAAAACAGAGAGTATGGATGATGATGATGAAATGATGGTTATTTTTAGCTATGTAGGGTCTTAAAAAGATGTGATTTTTACCAAATGAGAAGACAAGTTCTACAAGTTAGGACCTCAATCTTACTGAAAAATTGAACTTTAGTAAGTGAGATGTTTGAGAAGATTAGGTCAACCGTCTAGTGGAATAAGATTGAATTCGCAAATTAGTTTGAAAATAAGAGATGAAATGATCTGTAAGACTTCCCCCTCTGGATTGTGTCTTGTATATTAAAATACATATTTGGAAAATATCAATAACATAAATGTACTGAAGCTGGTTAATTCAATTCCAGGTATCAATTATCATAAATCTAATTTGAGAAATTTAAGAAAGCTCTCTCTTGCTTTATAGGTAATTATTCCTGTAACTATTTGGGAACAATAAACTGTCTTTTGCTCCGCTAAGATGGGAACTTCCTCTTTGATTCATAAAAGGGAATTTTCCTGTCATTCCTGCAACCACTCCAAGTGGAAAAATGTTCCTTTCAAGCTTCAGAACAGTGATTTTGTTTCTGTCCTGGTGTGGCCATAGTTACAGTTGTGATGACGACTACAGTAGGATCCTGTCCGTTGTTGCCAAGCCATGTTCGTTTGATTTAAAACAAGCTGAGTGAGATGGGAGAGAAGGCAGGACATGGCCGGCGTCCAGGGGATTTCCTCGGCCCGTGATTGATTCCTATCTGCAGAGCGCGGAGACACATTGGCTGATGTGTCTCTGAGCTTAATGAGAAAACAAGGTGGAAAAATGAGAGACAGACAGATGTTGTTGCTTTCAAATAATGGAGAAACACAAAGAAAGAATATTACTTCTGTTACCGTAGCCTCCGTACACTCATAAGAATATTGTTTCTCTTAGCAGCCGAAGAAAAAACCTGGGCCCTTTGTACAAAAATTACGATTTTCATTCACTTTTTCTGCATCAGGAGGCTAAAATATTCTTTTTAAGACAATAAACTAGAGACCGAACTACCACCAAGCTTACACTAGATGGGCCTGCAGATTTTTTTTTTATTTTCCTGAGTTTAACTCACTGGGTCCACATTCCCAAATGCTTGCTTTTCTTTGTTGTCTGTCTGGAGTTTAAATTGAGAACATCCAAACGATCTGCATGGTGATTAATGTCCCTCAGAGGAGACATTCAGAGTTCACAGTTGGCCTACCGCTTCAAAGCCTCGACATGTTGATGCTACAGTCTTTCTCACATTTTGATGTGTCAGCCACAGGTGTTACTAATAATGGCTAAATGGAGCAGACCCATCTTCTATGTTATTAGTTGCACCTGTGCTTTTACTTGCTATGACAAGTAAATATATCTGCTATGGAAATATTACATCCCGTTCACTATTATCCTCTGATAAGAGAAATAATCAAGACATTAAAAAAAAACTTAAAAGATCTTAGAATTTTTAATGTGACTAAGCTGTTTTTTGGAATTTGATCCTATTTATTCATGCTTGGTTTGTTTTTTTGTGTTGCTTCCTTTCTAGACTGTCTTCAGCACTGATGAACACAAACAACCTGACAAAGTAAGAACAAATCTGTAGAAAATTCACTTTCATCTATCTGTAAAAAAAAAAAAAAAAAAAGATTTTATCTTACGAAGCTGAAACGTGACAAAATGACAAAGTGAAAAAAGTCAGCAGCAGGTTACAATGGGCTGAAGTTCTCAGCTGAACTTTCATTCTCCTCTGTGTTAAAGGTGGTGCAGATTTGTCTTCTGTACATTTTCCCTTCTTTCTGTATTTTCTGTATTAGAGTCCAACCAAAAAACACAGGAATGTTTATGTTCTGATGCGACTCTGGAAGAGACATAATGCTGCAGTATGTTTAGGATTTTTCACATCACTGAAATTAGAAACTGTGCCTTTTTGACCAAACTTGATCGTTTTTTGAAGCTGGTACCTTCAGGAACTGGTTCAGGCTTGAAATAGCAATCAATCACCAGGAGGGGTCAGCAGTGCTGAAGGAGTAAACGTGCTGAATTGTACAGACTAACATCCTTGCAGCTGTCTGACAAAAAGTACAGTATTTTTCAACATTTCCCTCATACGGTTATTAAAACTGCATCCACAGCATCAATACTCTGTTCCCTTTTGTTTTTAATTGTCTAATTTGTCCACGTCTCAAATAGACTTGTTGATGGCAGATTGTCAAGACTTTTTAGCTGCAGTTTTTATATTTTCCTCAAACTATAACTGATTTTTTTTATGGAAAATACTAATCTGGCAATGCATTTTGTGATCATGCATGTATAAAAACTGTATATAGTCAAGTTTTAAAGCAAAATCAGGAGATAGAAAGATAGATGGTAATTTATATTAACTGAAAAAGAGCCAAAGGTGGTGGAGACTTGCGTAATAAATAAGTGATGTGTAGGACTATAGAGTGTGCTTTCTCATTTTTGAAACCTTTACAAGGAAAATGTTCTGTTTTGCTTTAATGGGCCCAAAATGTATAACACGCTTACTAAATGATTACTGAGTATGTTCACTGCACACTCTCCATGATGTGTTGTTGAGTTGCACACTGCTTGAATGCAGATAATGACAGAATGCTATCTGTGCAGATAAATGTGCTGCTCCTTTGTGTAAAATTGTGAATTGCTGTTGGCCTTGAGTCTGTCTGTCCCCGCTCTAATGTCACTAAGACACATTCCTGAACACATGGTGAGTCTGATCACCTGGCAGTATTTGCTGTAACGTTAAGCAGATGTCTGACCCTTCATCTAATATTGTTTCAAGTAAGACATTCCTGCCACGTGTGCCTCTGGAGAAACACACACAGTTTCATATATGTAGTCCATGCTTCTCTGTTGTATACATAAAGCATTTGTCTGTGCAGAAAAAATGCGGAAAATCAAATTCCTCTGGTGTCACATGTAGTCTGGCCCCTTGCATGCAGGCTATTTCATTTTACCCTGGTGGGCATTCAAAACATTGATTTTACAGTGGTGAAGAAAGTGGACATGCGGTACTTTTAATATAAGCTGTGAAGACTCATGGCATTATTTTTTTCAACATTTATGAAATTGCTGGTAAAGATTGAAATCTTCCAATCAGTCTTCCAGGTGACTCTCATTACACGCTATAACGGAAGAGAACTTCATCTTATGTAAGGATAAGCCCTATATGTTGCTCATGCTCCTCATTCATCCCTTATGCAGTAGCCTGATTACAGGTTTAACCATTTAAGTTGCAGTATATCTACTTCTGCCCTCTAAGATCACAAACTCAGGCGAAATCGACCCACAAAATATGGCAACTTGACTGAGCTGGTGTTAACATATCTAGTTATGTGTGCATAATTTAAGAGATAATAATGGTTTTTAGCTGTTTTTAAGAAATTATTTTTCTATGGGCATACACAGTGCTGCACACAGCATGGCCATGTGGCTAATATAGCGTGCAATAATCTCTTTGAAATTCCACGCATGCCTCACATATCCCTACATCCATCCCCTAAGACCCCATCTTTTATGGAGTTGGCAGTTAATTGAGTGGATGAATGGGCTTCATGTTGCAGAAAATGCACTTCACACCTGCTTTCCTGCAATTTTCAACAGTTTGGCGTGAACAGCTAGGAGCTGCAGCGGTGTGCAACTCTGCCCCCACCTGAAGAGCCTTGCTTAAGGGCACCTTGGTGGAATGTAACGCGTTTTTTTCCCTCCACTTTCTCCACTCGTATGTTCACCCCGCCGGCCGCCCCCTCTCCTTTCCTCTCCTCTCCCCAGCCCTGCTGCTCCGAAACACCTCCCCAGTCTGGGTTGCGTCGCACTCCCCCGTCTGTCACACCAGGCTCCGAGAAATCTGACGTGTTTTTCGCATTTCCTGCACCAGAGAGAGACGGAGACAGAGAGCACTAGTGTCGGGGGGATGCAGCCAGAGGTATGTCCACTGGAAGTTAAGATCAACAGCAGTGGCTGAAACCAGGCCGTGCACCGAGTAGCTGGAACCCTTACATACCTACCTACCTACCTACCTACCTACCGCCTGCGTCTGCCCCTCCTCTCCGCCCCTGCTACGGTTGTTAGTCGCAGCGGTCAGGCTCGAACATCCCCAATGCGCCGCGGCGACTGCCAGCAGGCATCTGGAGCCTCCCACCCCACCACCACACGGTGCAATGCAACACAGGCTAGTGCTTCCAGGCTGCCCCGCTACAGCTAACGGAGTTTTTTAATACCTCGAAGGTGAAAACCATGACAGACCGAGTCACATCTGGGGCCTTTGCTCGTGTGTTTTTGCTAACTCGCGGCTGTTGGTAGCTCCATGTTTCTTCCGTGCACTTCTAAGGAAAGCTTCCCCGGGTTAACGCTCGCTTCTCTGCTGCTGCAGTTTAATATTGGGGGCACATTTGTAGCATATTCGACAAGTGTAGACCAAAAACCAATTCAGACCAAAAACATGTTTTAAGAGGCTTCATAGTTGGCGTTTTCTCCGTCATATTCAACTGGAAGGATTTACAGTGTCTGCCTGGAGGACCACCGGTTGAACGGAGCCGTTATTCAGACCGTTTCAGGAGTTAATTGTTTTGAAGTGGTTGAGGAGAAAGGTGGGGTGCTTTCACCGTAAACAGTTCACGTATCAAGTGTTGGGTCCGTTTCACCGCCATGGTGATCTTCAACGGGCAGCTGAAGATCAAGATCTGCGAGGCTCTGGACCTCAAACCGACGGCTTGGTCCCTGCGTCACGCCGTCGGCCCCAAGACCCAGACCTTCCTCCTGGACACGTACATCGCCCTGAACGTGGACGACTCCCGCGTGGGCCAGACCTCCACCAAGCAGAAGAACAACAGCCCCGCGTGGAACGACGAGTTCACCACGGAGGTCCACGACGGCCGCAGAATCGAGCTGTCCGTCTTCCACGACGCGCCCATCGGCTACGACGACTTCGTCGCCAACTGCATCATCCAGTTCGAGGACATCCTGCACAACGGCAGCAAGCACTTCGAGGACTGGGTAAGGCAGTGATGTGACACCCTGAAGCACGCACAGTGGGGCAGATGGTGGGAAAACTACTCAAACCCCTTACCTCTTTAAAGGTCCAATAATTAGGGCTGCAACAAACAATTGTCTTCATTATGGCCATTTTTTTCAATTAATCAATTAATTATTTTGTCAATAAAATTTCAGAAAATAGTGAAAATACCAACCGATATTTACCAGACTTCAAATAGCTTGTTTTGTCCGAGCAACAGTGCAAAAGCCTAATATATTCAATTTATGATGATTTCAAAGAAAATCTCCAAATTCCCACATTTGAGCATGGCCAGAATAAACTGTTAGCGGGTCTCAGGGAAATAAGGTTTTCGGGCCCCTTTTTATTTAGGAATATGCACCATCTGAGCAGCCTACAAACTAAAACAAAAGTCTTGAAACTAGGTTTTGACAATAACAGGCAGGGCCAGAAGATTATCTAATAATGCAGGACCCACCTTATTCAATATTGTACTTTAGTGGGAACATATTTCAAAACAAATGTGCAATTAATCAAATTTGACCTGAGAACCTGATGCTTTTGGGGCCTTGAGGGTCTGGGGCCCCAGGGCTGTTTAACGTAATCCAGCTTTGCATCTGAGAAGCTTGAACCACCGAATGTTTGGCATTTTACCTCGATAAACGATTAATCGCTTACCAAAAACTGTTGATTAATTTGATGTGGATCAACCAATCGATACATTGAAGATCGTTTCAGCACTACTCCATTGCACAGAAAAGTCTTTCATTCAAAAATGTAATTGGATAAAAGTAAACGATGAATGTGTTCTGTATGGAAACCAATTCCTGCTAGGGGAAAAAAAAGATGAAAATGTTAGGAATGGTCAAAACAAGTCATTATTATGAGCTAAATTGTTTGTAGTACGACGTAATGTCTCATAATATTGACTTACATAACATAATTATTTCTAAGTAAGTTAAACATGCTTCTTTAGAGCAGCATTAATTCATTTTTTTGGTCCTCTATATGGCAGAGAACCAAAAAAGAGGCTCTTTAGCAGCTAAATATTCCACTATGTTCGGCAGGTAATCACATAATGGTAAAGTTGTGGGTTGTGAAACCAAAACAGTGAACTAAAGAGACATTAAAATGCTCCATCACATTGGTCTGTGGGCAGTGGTGAGTATGAGAGTGTCTCCAGCCATGGTAGTTTTTAGTCTTTCACCTCACTCCAACATACAGATTAACATCAATAAAAACATATTATTAAACTGTGAAAACCAATGTTATTTAATATTTTACACATACATGATTTCTGCAGAGCAAGCAATGTTGTCCTGCAACACAGTTTTGTAGATGCATAACATGAGTCACTGCACATACACACACACACACACACACACACACACACACACACACACACACACACACACAGTATAGATCCTGTTACCTTTGTTGTGCACTTGTTAGATGAACCAGTGACCCACAGTGGAGCCACAAAAGAGAGTGGGTGTGGTTAGGCCACATGCATGATACACACACACACACACACACACACACACACACACACACAGCAGCATGAAGAAGCTATTCATTGTTGTCTGAAGCTGCTGAAGCAGACGGATGTTTGAGTGTATTATTGATGAGGCCATCAGGTCCATGAGAGACACACAGAGAGAGAGAGAGAGACACAGAGAGAGAGAGAGAGAGAGAGAGAGAACAAGATGAAAGAGAGGAAGATGATGAAACAGGGGGAGGAGAACAGGATGGAGGAAAGAAAGTACAGCTCCAAGCGTATTCCTCACGGAGGAAATCTTTCAAGACTGCGAGTAGTTCACGGTCAAGGCTGGAGGAGCTGTGTGATGCTTCGTGTTTTCACAGTAAAGATTCAGTTCTTGACTAAAGATTTTGGAGCAAGTTGAAAGCGACTCTTAGTAGCCACTGATGTTCTGTTGGGTTTAACTATCATTTGTGCGTGGTAAGTCTTATATCTGTAACTGTATCAGCATAATTATGAGAAAAACCTGGTGAAACGTTCTACTAGTTCTTGTGAAAAAAGAGCAGTGTGTCGAGTTCAGATCCCTGAGTTGACACCTGCCAGACTTCCTAGACATTAGCCTACATTTTAAGCCTTAAGGAGTTACCTGGATTTTTTAAAGGCCTCTAACTGATTTAAAGTCAAAAGACCCTAAAACTGGTGTCACTATCCTAATCTGTTTTCATTCACTGGAATGAAATGATTTTCATGATCTGTCTCCTCAGAGCTTTGTGTTTGAAGGAGCACGTATCAAGGCACACCCATGGGCACTCTAGGCTGAACATGTCTTGACTTAAGCTGCATTACGCATTATGTCATCGCAGACAAAGAAAAACTTGACATCACCTTGAGGGAACTAAACAGCCAGTGTAGTTTCCCAGTGAGTAATGCTAATGTAAGCTACTGAGAACAGTTTCTCATGGAATAGGTTTTCATCATCTTCAGGAGCCAGCAGAGCCGTTGCAGAGGCTCTTAAAGTTGATGTCTTCTAGTTTTCTCTAGAGCTTCAGACCCCATCCCACAAAGCAGTGCTCATATACTGTACGTCTAGCTCTGATCCAGGATGTTCTTGGACATTTCAGTGACTCAGGCATTCATGAAATTTAGGGTAATTTTTTGAAAATACCAACATGCTGGATGGATGGCAATCTTCTTTGTGACGAATAAGGCTGGTGTAAAGTAACACAACATCATTTATTTGGGCCCAGAGGGGACGACTTCCATTAAACTCAAACCATATACTGTAAAAATCAAAGATGGCGCAGGATTTCTTTCTCACTCTTGCCACTGGTGGGCTGAAGGTGTACATATTTGAAAACAGACTTAACGACATAAATAAAGGTGTGAATTTATTGTCAAAAATCCAAGAGTGCACCAAACCAGAGCTTGTGCGAAATAAACATTAGCATGCTAATGTTAGCTGCTGCTAAGCACTAAGCTAAAGTTCAGTTCTTCTTTACTTTAGCTTGTTGTCATCTGAATCAGCTCAACTATGGCTCAGACTGAGTTCAGAGGTTTGATGTGTCATTGTGTAGTAACATGTTGGGCCAAAGAGGAAATTTGAGAGGAAACAAGTGATGCAACCTTCAGAACAACTGATGTGACGAAGTGTCTTGTATCAGGGCTAGTCACTAGCTAGCTAGGTGGCATGTCAGCAAAATCTAATGTGCTGAAATATTTTTTTAACATGACGTAAAACATTTTCCATTTACAACTTTTCAAGTCCTGGCAATGTAAGAACTATCCTTCAGTGGCAAAATGCCAGTTAACAGTAGCCGTGCTTCCATAAACATGTTGTACAGCATTGCATTAGAAAAGCTGTATGGAAAGTGCAAAATTGTCCGAATAAGTTTTGACAAGTGAACATTTAACTCACAAGACTGATCAGCTGTTTCTGCTGAACCGTTCCACATTAATTTGTCTTCGTCTCCGGACAGCATGAAACATCACCGACACCAGCTGACATGAAAGAACAATTCAAACTTAATAGAAACAAATTCCTGAGGACCTCTCTCCATGTTTCTCCTGTTGATGGGTTAGATGACCAAGGCGACTTGTTTTGTTTCCGGTTTGCAGCCTCTACTTCTTCTCCTCTGTTTACTGGCGGATTACAGCCGTGAGTAAAACGTAGTCTCTACCGCCACCTTCTGACCAAACTACACTTTGGAAGGAGCCGAGTTTATTCGCTCCAAACCAGTTGATGGAAACGCGCCTAATTCACATTTCTTTTTTGCAACATTTCAAAAGTTTGCTTCAAATTCACTTGACAATTGAATGGAAACACGGCCAGTCTCTGTGATTGATCGCTGCTGTGTTACCTACAGATCAGTAAGGCACCACTTATGTTGACATAAAGAATACATGAACATGTGCTGTAGGATATAAAACCTTTGTGTGATGTGAGCCCCTTATTTCTCTGCTACTACTGATTCCCATAGACTTGTGTTTGAGCATGAAAGTAAAGTATCATGTGTTATAAAGCAGCCATTCTCAACCAGTGGGCTGGGGCCCAATGGTGGGCCTCAGAGCGCCATCTAGTGGGTCGCAGAGGCAGCGGTACTGCCAAAGGTTGAGATTAAAGTAAAAAATGATTTTTGGTCATTTACAACGCTAGTTATTTTCACCGGGTGAAATATGGTCTAAATTTCATGGGGTGAAATATAATCTAAATGTAAACGTTTAATCAACGTCTACAAATAGTCGGTGATTTGTATTGAATGTGGTAAAATCCTGTCAAATGAGGCGCTAAAACCATCGAAGCTCCAAAGACAAACACAAAGCACTTGGGATGTTATGGTTTTTTTTCTCATTTATTTGGGAAGGTGGTCCTCGGAAATGGTTTAACAATCAGAAGTGGGCCTTAAGTTACAAAAGGTTGAGAACCCCTGTTATAAAGAATAAGATATCTAGTTTTGATGCTGTATCCCAGGATAGTTGGCTTTGCTACTCACAGTTTTTGACTAAACTTTCTTTGCTTACATTGCTGAAAAGAATAAATGAGAGATATTGGAGGAGTTTTAGGAGATGATGGAAAAACAGGAACACATGAGAGAGAGCAGTGTTTGGAAGTGGACCACACAGTTCACTATGGATCCAGTCTACGGAGTCTGGCCTCTGTTTCTTCCTTTCATCCTCTGACCTTGCCTTAGCAAAATTTCCCTGGATTTGTATGATGTGCTTAGAAACGTCTCCGACTCTGTCTGGTCCAGAGTCAACAAATAAGAATGTTTTTGTAAAGTTATTTTTTCCAAATATAAAGCTTATTGCACTCATATGTACAGGGAGACTATTAATCTCCTGTTCAGTCAGTTCAGGATGTTGGCTTTCACCAAAATTCATTGTTTAAATGAGAATATCTCACTGTAAAAAGATGATATATCTATGATGATACTGTGAAAGGAGTTGCCAGACTGCTCCTTTGTTAATATGAATGGAATATTAGACCTAACCATTAGGTTGATGGAGAATCACTTGGCCTAAAACCAGATTGTAAAACGGAGCTTCTGAATACAAGGCTTGATTTATTTGTTATTTTTGGGCTCAAGCTAGGTTGCAGATTTGTGCCTGGTAAGTTCCCATACAAAAGATTTAAATTTTTTCATCCTTGCAAATATAAGAGACTTAAAGGAAGAGGTCTGTTTTGTAGAATGATAATCAATTCAATTCACTTCAATTCAATAGGCTTTATTGACATGGGTAACAGATGTTTACATTGACAGAGCCAGTGTGAAATAAAAACATGAACATAAACAGAAGAATTGTGATTTTGCTGTTAGAAATATATACAGATAAGTAAAAAATAACTTAAAATAAAATTGAAAAAAACAATAATAATTCAGTTAAGTAAAGTCACAAGAACATGGACCACAAATCATAATGGGTATATTGTTTTCTCCAGTGCTTCATGGCAATGCTGTAGTATACACAGTGTTGCTATGTTAAAGAGACTGTATGGAAACAACATTATCTAAATAAAGAATCGTGACGTTTCAGTATGTAAAATAAGAGTGCATTATATTCAGTACAGGTGACTCAGCCATAGTTTATTTTTGGAACGTTGTCAGGTGAGCTGTACACGGTGTCGCTCTGCCCACCTGTCTGTGCCAACAAAACAAGTCTTCCAGGAACAGAGACCTTCCCACAGGGAAAGTGGTTAGTCAGCACATTGTTTTTGTATCATATTTCATTTGTCATGTAGCACGAGTTCTCCCTTTCACACTACACGGTGTAGGCTTTCGTGTTATCACGGAGCAACGTGGTTCTCATCATTTAATGTAAATGACCAGAGGGGCTATAAACTCGGAGTTAGTGATGAAACAATAAGTCGATTATATTACATTTGGCTGACTAAAGCACCTTTTAATAAGAACAAAATAAAATTGACAAAAAATGACTCGTTTCAAGTTCATTTTTCAAATAAAAATCCCAAACGTTGTAGCTTCTCTGTGCTTGGCATTTTATAGACTTAACAGTTTATTGATTAATTGACAAAAAAAATCATTGGAGTAACTAAAAAGTTTGAGCTGCACTCAGTCTATTCATTTAATGTCGTCGATTTGGATTTTAGACAGAAAAAGGGTAAGGGTGTGTCTCTGGTCGCTGCTTTCACACCCATTTTGATACTCCCTCTCATCTGATAACACTTTCCTTTTTCCTTCAATCCTCTTATGTTTCTGTTTTTTTTTTCTGTCTGTATTCTCAGAGAGCTACACAGAGTGGCCCAGCAGTGGTGCCTACAATAGTCTCATTATCCATGTTAAATCAAGGAACACCGCAGTAGAGCTGCAGCTCAGTCGATTAGCCGATCAAAAGAAAATTAATTGCCAACTGTTTTGATAATCAATTAATCGTTTCAGTCATTTTCAAGCAAAGATGTCAAACATTTGCTGGTTCCAGCTTCTTAAATGTGAGGATTTGCGGCTTTTCTTTGTCATGTCTGACAGTTAATGAAGAGTCTTTGGGTTTTGGACTGTTGGTCAGACAAAAGAAGCAGTTTGAAGACGTCACTTTGGGCTCAGGGAAATTGTGATGAGCATTTTATTGACTAAATGATTAATCGATAATGAAAATAATCATTAGTTGCAGCCCTACACCACAGCATGCTGAGTTTTGGGACTATTTTATCATTTTCCGAGTGCTTATTTCACGATGCAAAACAGTTATTCAGCTGAAAAGGTTTAGGTGGCACTGAATCTGCAGGTGCTACAGTGTCTACATATAGAAGCATCAGTTGGTATTTGTTTGAAATTCTGTGAAGCAGATATTTCAGTTAACAAGAGCGTGTGAACAGAAACCTTAAACCCGTGTTGTGACAAGTACCTGGTGATTTAAAAAAACAACTAACTTCAGACTCAAAATCAAAATGTCACTGTTCTTCTGCAAGCCTGTACACGGCCTGTTGTCAGCAGAAAATCATACCGGCCAAGCCAGTCACATTGTTAGTCAACCAAAGCGCACACTCACACACACACACATTCTCACACACACAACAGTGAATCCACATCCCAGAGATTTGAACTCATTATTCAAGCAGGCGTGAAGAACAGCGATATGAAAATGGTTGTGTAATGGATTGGATTGTGCAAAAATGTTCCATAGGTTCAAAGTTAACTTGATGAAATGACAGCATCTGGGCTTTCATTGGATCCCTCCATTCGTACCAGTTACTGAACTGACACAAGAATCTCCTACCTACTCCTAAACCCCAAGATCAGTGACCTAAGCTTTGACTTAAGGGCTTTTTAAAGGTGAGCTGAATATGCATCATTCCAGCTGGACTTTGATAGGTAAAAGCACATCTAATGATTTTGTGGGATTTCCATTTTCCACCAGTTCAGTCCAGCAAATATCCGTCTGATTTTGGGCTTTTGGCTGAGCCCGAGAGAAAACGGCAAAAGAAAAGAAGAGAAGAAAATGCAGTGACTGGTGTCAATGAGACATGAAAAGGAGATCAGATTCCCTAAATCTGTCAGGGATTTCGGCTCTCTTCTGAACAGTGACTTCATGTGTGGGCAGCCGCCTTGTCAGAACTTGTCATTAAAGAGAGAAGCGGGGAGACGGAAAACAAGCGTTTGATTTTACTACACAACAGGCAGCGAGTGAGGGGAGGGAGAGACAAGAACACGACAGAGAGGGTGTTGACGTGTTGTCTAGTGTTGAATGGCTGAATGGGGGGGGGGGATGTGCTAAGCTTCTGGGTGAGGCAGCAGTGTTTGAACTCACCATGATGATTTTACAAATATGCATGGATTTAATCATACTTAAATGTTCAAAAGCATGTTTTTCCAAGCAATAACACCCATTAATTCATTTTTTAATTAAACATTTTGTTCTTGTGTAAAGGCATGAATTGTAGGTGTGAAAGTATGAACAATGGTTTGTCTTGAAATTGCAAGTTTGATAGAATCAAGTCATACAGCCTTAATGCATACCAAGATGGCAGCGTAAAGGACTATACCAATGGTTTTGCATGTTTTAGCCCATAAATCATTTATACTTTACATCACATCCAGTCATTTTGCAAACCAATACCCTGAGACTTACAGCATTTAGACCTTAATGATACTGTAACCTTATCTTTATTATATTATCCAAGCTAGCACACAGCTAAGATCAGCCTAGCAGGTCAGGACTAACTCTGCTCCAGGGAGGTCTGGGCTAAAATTAGTCCAGAGCTAAGAAGAGTCTTTGTTTTAGACTCTTTAACATTTTCAACACAGGTGAACCAGGAATAAATGTCAGGTGAACTGGAGCGAAGATACTGTAAATATAAAGCAGGATGAATGTGTGTGAGAGAGAGAAACCTGAAACTGGTTTTTTGGTTGCAATAGTCTGACAACATGAAAATTCCCCCTTTTGAAACCATGTCGGCGTTACTCAGGCAAATGTAAAAGTGTCCCTTCTCCTCTGTTTGTGCCTCACACTTGGATTTTAGTCATTTTTTCACATTTACCTGATCAACCTGACACTGGTGGACATGTTATGAGGGAGGGTAAGAGGAGGATGGATCACATGAAAGCTGACGAGAATAGAGATAATTTGTTTTGCTCAGTGATATTTCAGTCACAGCTCTTCTCATAGTTGATTTCAGTTAAAGTTCATCAGGCTAAGTGGTCTGCACACAAGTACTTCCCTCTCAGCGCACACCCCACGTTGTCACACTCAGGTGAAAAAGAGATACTTCACATAATTGATTGTTTTTTAAAAAGGTACTGAGACAAACAGTGCACCAACATAGATACTTCAATATGTAACAGCTTGTTCCTCTGTCTCTCTCTGTCTGTACTTTTTGCCTCTCTCTCTCTCAGTTGTCAGTATTGGTGGTGTTAAGGGTGTGATCTGAGCAGTGTGTAGAAGCTGTACCATCTTAACACTGACTACGTTTACATGCACAAAATATTTAGTTTTTTGCCCTCAATGCGAAAAAGACAATATTCCTACTAAGCTGTTTACAGGCTGATGAAAATGAATATTCCACTAATATTCCCGTTTACATGCAGCCTCGTTGGACCGTGTGAACTCAGCCTCCCTCTTTCATTCATTCAACCACCTTCTTGAAAAGGTCGGTGTTGTTGATATTTGCTTATATCCAAAAACCTGTTGATCTCCAGTCTTTCATCATGTTTAACAGCAGCTGTGTTTCTCCTTTTCTTTTCTTCTGTGCCTGCATCTCTACCCCAGCCCTGCAAACTGTTGGCTGGTTGGTTTGTTTCCAGCACAGAGCTGACCGGAAACAGGCGAGAGGCCGTGTGTCGCAGACTGAGACGCAGACTCTGAATGAGCTGTATACATGTCCAAAGAACGCTCCTAAAACCTGAATAAAATCAGCATATCACACGTCTTAATCTGAAAATGCTACATTCAGAATAAGGCTTAATTCGGAATATCCAAACGGAATATACTGCTGACCTGGAATATTGGTCATATTTGGAATAATAGAAAATTAGTGTGCATGTAAATGTAGTCAGTGATTTGGAGATACGGGATGGATTCAGCAAGCAGTTGCCAGAAATCTTCTGGTGATAAAACTTCCTTTCAGCCATAGTGGATTTCTATAAAGTATAGATATATTTGGTTTTATTTTTCTACTACAAAGACCTTATAAGTCACAGATTACACCCCACAAGTTTGCAGAGAGCATGTATTTACAGCTATTGCAGGTATTGCAATAAAAAATCATCAATGGTTGTTTTCTCTTTTTGCCTGCTGGTTAGAGCACAGGCAGAGAGGATGCTATCCAGTCGCTGAAACCTTGGTGAAAGACGCATTGCGATGTTCGGTGATGTGGGGATATGGAAGTTGCATTCAATCCAACATAAACTGTGCCTCGAGGACAGAGGTTTGGCTCACATTGTTGCATTCATCATCAAAAGTTAGTCATTTATTCTTTCACTCCAGCTGCATATATGCAAAGATGTTGGCATTGGATCCCTTTTTCTACCTGCAGACCCGCTCCTTGTTATCTGAAGTATATTATTGGCACAGTTTCAACGCAGCTCATGGAGCTAAACTCCAGTCTAACTGGGCTGCAGCAGGGCTGTGTGATACAGCCCTTAATTCTTAATCTCTTCATTTTCAAGAGATTAAGAATAAATGATCTTTAGTCAACATTGCGTTAATGGCTTTAAATTAAATCAGTCTGCATTGTAAGAAAAATACTGAGACTTTTAATCAAGTCTATTCTCATTTGGTTATCACCTCAAACTCTTCAACATAAATTGAAATCCTGCTGAAAGAATCAATTGCTGAAAGTCAATTAATCAGTGAGTGGGTTGTCAGAGAAATAATAACATGTTTGATTATCAGTTAATAATTTAAGTCCTTTTTCAAAGCAAAATGGTTCCAGCTTCTCAAATGTTCTTGGTCAGACAAACCAAACAATTTGAAATGATGCCTTTGGGCTCTGGGAGCTGGTATATTTAACTATCCTTTTAATCTTTTATAAGTTCAGCTGTCATACTCTCATACTGTTATTGATGCATCAGTAAATAATGATATCATCATAATAATAATAATAATAATAATGATTAGTTGCAGACAATATTGCAATATGATTGTTGGTAAACCTCATATTATGGTATGTTGCCTGCAGTCAACGCAACATTTTTTTAAAATAGAATAATGACAAACTGAACAAACAGCTGAACTGAATACATCTCCAGTCTTGAGTATCAGTGGTCTCTTTGCCAGCTTCCTTGTTCCCAGCTGTGGCTGTAACACTGTTAGTGTGGTGTTGCAACTGTGACAAAGCCAGATTACTGTGTGGTTGTCCCGCGGGTAAAAGTGTTAACGATCGTGGTTCAGCTGCTGGAGCTGACAGGAAAGGAAAAGTCTACTGAGACGACGAAAACACAAGTTCAGCTTTGACTTAAGAGTCCAAACGTATGACACACTGCAAGTTTCATGTTAATAAGGGACCTCCCCCGTCGCTGTAGCTGCAGCAGTTACTGTACTGTAGTCATCTGAGGAATGTAGAGCACTCCACTGTCTCGCTGCAGATTGTAATTAAGCGTTTGTTCTTGTGCAAAGACATTTATGCACCAGAAAGGTCAAAGCACAAGAGCAGCTTTTTGCACTGATTCGGAACCTGGTACTTGTTCCCCGTTTTGCTCAAAGGCACTCCAACAGGACATTTTCCCGTAGGGCTGAACGCTCAATATGAACGCTGTTATAAAAAACTTGAAATTGAGAGTGTAATTTTCAAACTACAATTTTAATTATATGTAACTTTAAATGATCAACCCCTTAGTAGAAGGCAAAATCACTATATATACCATGAGATGATACACATTTGCCAAGCACCAGATGTTTTTCCATACCGTTTATACCAAGTTAGCCAACCCTTTGTTATATGTGGATGTATTGTGGGCATTGTTGCAAATCAATGAGCAGGACTACTTTATGCCAATACTGGATTTTTATATTTATAGTTTTGCATCAGTGTGATAAGGTACCTTGATTTTTCAGGTATTTCGTTGGCTGGATTTGCCAGAAACAGACTTTCCCATCTGCTTATTTTATCCATTAGCCAGAAGATTATATTATATACAATATATATTGATATCTTGATATAAAATTATGAAATACTATGATAGAGGATTTCCTTCAGATCACCCACTGCCACCCTTAACATCAATTCTTCCCCTTCTCCCCCTTTAAGTAGCTTTAAGATGATTTTGTTGTCATCAAGCTTTGCCTACCTTATCTAATCCAATGTAGACTACAAATACTTGCTTATAGATTATAGAAAAGAATCATACTTATCACAATGTTGATCAGAACAATCAAATTAGATATTTTTCTCAAATCATTCATCCCCTACTATCTAGTTTGGTTTCCTAATCTACAGTGAACTCTTATTAGTGGTGCAAAAGTAACTCAGTTCTTTCACTAAAGTGCTATAATTAAGTAACATTTTGAGATACTTGTTGTTTACTTGAGTATTGCCATTTCTTATAGTTCTACTTCACTAAATTTCTTGAGGAAAATATTGTAGTTTATATTCCACTGCATTTATTTGACAAGTAAAGTTACCAGTTACTTTGCAGATTTAGATTTTTTACATACAAAACAATTGATAAGCTTATAGAATAAGATGCATTTTCATAGATTAAACCACCCAAAAGACTGTAAAGTTGTTGTAATTAGCTCCACCTTAACCATGTTAATGCATCAGCAACAATAATCAATAATATGATATATATGTGGAAGTACACTTTGCTGATAATACCTCTCTGCATTTACTAAAGGATTATTTTAAATGCAGGATTTTTACTTTTAACAAAGTATTTTCCATTGTGGTCATCTGAAATGACTTTCACCAGTGCCCTTTGTGTTGATTCTGGACCTGGTGGTGGTTTGTTGTCTTGCTCATGTCATGATCCCAAGGACCTTAGTGTGGACTTGTGTGTTTTTTGGTTTTGTGTTTTCTGTTTTACTTTGAAATTACTGTTCTTGTTTCTTTGTGTGCTGTTTATTTCCTGTCTTTGTTCTTTTCCCGCCTTTTTTGATTGATTGCACCTGTGTCTTGTTACTTACCTGTGTCTGTTTCCCTCATTGTCTCCTCCCCTATATATACCGGTCCTCTCCCTTTGTTCTCTGTGGCGTCATTGTCTGCACGTTTCCTTGCATTTGGATTTTGATTACTGATGTTCCTGTGTTTGATGTGTTGGACGTTCTCCTCGTGTGTCGCTCCTGTGGATTCCCTGCGTGTCTGTCCTTGAGTTTGGTTTTCCCTAAATAAATCCTTGGACTGCTCCTGTCTACCTGTCTGCATTTTGGGTCCTTCTCCCTGCCACCTGATATGGCTTGTCGTGGCAAGGCCGCCTCGAAGGCCTTTCTTGATAGCTCAAAGGCACTTCAGCATTTTCATTGCAGTCCACTTTGGTTTCCTGAGCCTCTGTAAACTCTCATACAGACAGAATAGAGGAAGAGCTCAGGCCTGCTCTCATCTTGACCCTGTTTCCCTGCAGGCCGTAGTAGAGGGGGTGTCCTCTCCATGGACTGTAGGAAACGGGGGCAGGGCTGTGTGTGTGTGTATGTGTGTGTACAAGTCTAATATTAGCGGCAGTGTGTTTGAGTCACACGGTAGGCCCTACTTCCTGTTTTTACTGTCCAAGTTTACTTCCCAGAGAAAGAAGGGGAGAGGGAGAGAGGGATGGCTCTCCAGCCCCCCCCCCTCATCTGCTGTCCTGTCAGTGCACAGTATGTCACTTATAGCACAATACAGTACAATATAGTCACACAGAAATGTAAGGACTGCAAGATGAAGAAATCAGCTGCTGGTGATGAAAGCTTCTCTGCTTCCTCTGCTGCTCCTGTCACCATTTAGCTCCAGCAAAACTTTTCACAGCAACAGAAATGAGACAAGAAATACTGTTGTATTTCTCTGTATTATTGTTCTATCAGAGAAGTGATTCTTTAAGATATCAAGAGTCCTTTTTGGTGACGCTCCTCTCTTTAATTTCTAATGGAGATTCCTGTTGTTTTTGCTTTGCCTCTCATCTCTTTTTTGTGCTGATTGCATCTCTGTTTTTGTGCTCCGTTGTAAACTGGTGGATGGAAATTTAGACCCGTAGTTTCAGGCTGTGGTAAATCATGTAAAAAAAAAAAAAAAGGCACATTTCATATTTAAACCAGCAATTAGAAAGCACTCAGAAAGCACATTACCTCCGCATAACTCAGCACAGTCCTCCAAATCTTCTAAAATATTGTTTTTTTCGACCATGTGAAAGGTTTGGATTTCTATATCACCCTTCACTTTTGTTGGTTGCTAACATGTCTGAGATTTGCATTGATTTATATGCAGTAGATCTCTTGACCCACATCCAGTCTTGTTCTGTTTAGAAATCCACTTTGGTTTGCAAAGTCAGGCCAGCAATCAGGGTCAAACTGAGAACTCACCATCAAGAGTTTTTTTCTGGACCACAATCCTGTTCTTTCACCAGCTCCATCTAACTTATAGATAGAATTTACTGTCTCCAAGAGGGATGAGAATCCCAGATTTATCACCTGACAGATGACAAGCAAGTATATTTCATCTCCAGGTGGGGTGCAGATATGATGATACCACCTGCTGTTTACCACCTGCTTACTTTTTGAGGGAAACATTTGCATTTGATGACCAGAGAGCATACTGGGTTCAGGGTTGCATGTACTGTGTGTGATACCTACCAACTTGACTCACCCCTTTCCAGCAACGTGAACTTAGTGCTAGTTCTGGGCTGGTGCTAGTGTCGGTTCAGAGTTGGTTCAACTTGTTTTCCACGGGCTAGAGAGCCACCATAGAGCCATGTCATTACGTCACTGTATATGTCTACGCTTTCCCAGCAACGCTAGCACCAACTTCAAGCACAACAGCAACAATGGCGGACTACATCGTCTCTTTACAAGTGTTGCTCCTGGCTGATTGCTTGTCGTGATTGCTAGGAGAAAGGTACTTACCTAACAAGTTTTGACTCTCACTGAACGTAAGTTTTAGTTGGTCTTGTTGGTCACGATAATCCCGCCCCCAGCCCCTGACGTAAGCGGTTCTTGGTTCTAGACCAGCAAAGTGAACTGCCTTGGTGGAAAAAGGAGTATCTGAGCCACAGACATTTTAACATTGGGGCTCAACAAAGGAAAGAAAGAAGAAATCAGCACATTTGAGTACCTACACACAGCACAAAGGTATGAATACTGCAGAGCTTATGTAACACGTCTAATGAAGTTTATAAATCATAATTTGAAGTGTAGAGGTCAAGCGTCTGTGGAATGTCTGTCTGTAACATAAGTCACCGGTGAGCTACACAGGGCAGAATTAAACTTAGTAAGGAGACGTCTGCATTTCCCTCACAAACAGGATGAGAGAAGAGAAAACACCCTGTCATTCTACATACCCACACACACACACTCATCTTTTGAAAAGTTCCTACAAAGTTTTAAGTTTGTTGTCTGTAAGCAGCCGTATAAGAACTTGCCTAAATAAAATATCAAATAGGCTAAAATTGGCAAAATTTAGATTTAACTCTGGAACTATCTGATCTAAGAATAAGTAAATAAGATCACATATCTGACTAAGTATTCCATAACAGATTTCAGTACTTTTTGATACCCAGTGCTTGGACACATTTGAGTGGGTACCAAAACAGGTAATGAGGTTTAATACTCAGGTTGAAAGACGAACTGCATGTTCACCTTTGTGGTCACACTACGTGCAAGATCCACTCACATGAGCAGATTTTGTTCGTAGGTGGCTTGCACTAAAGATTCAAGATAACTCCCCACATTCACAAGTTTTCTCCTTTCTACTATCTTCCCTAGATGTCTGCCTTGCTGTGTTTATCTGTTCTGTGTTCCTGTAGCTGTAGGTCTCTTTGAGGATACATGCAGCCACATGACTCCAGCTTGACTAAGGCTCATGTGATACTGTAAAAGCTTTGGGACAGCTCGCTCTGTGTGTGTGTCTCAGAGGAATGTGTCTCAGTGTGATTAGGTTAAAATGAAGCTCATTAGGCTTCAGTTGACAACATGTGACGTTAATGATTGAATCTTTGAGTAAACCTCAGTCAGAGATATAAAATAGTAGAAATCCTTGAAGGTGCCTCAACATGTCCACAGTCACCTCCTTTCCTGGGGCACCTGATGACCCTGTTGCTGTGGATACCACCCAACAACAACAAAATAAATGACACAAACAAACAGAATATTCACACTACGTTGACTGGAGGCAGGTCTCCCCTCTCCAAGGCTTTGCTTCACCTTGACTGATAAACATTCAGCTGCAGCTGAATTAAACTTGCGACACAGGGTTCAGGAGGTAGTGTGGGTCGTCTGTTAATCCCAGGGTTGGCAGTTCGATTTCCGGCTCCTCTTGTCCATGTGTCGAAGTGTCCTTGAGCAAGACATTGAACCCCAAGGTCCCTGCCAGCGCTTTGTCCGTTAAAAATAGTAAAGCGCTATGTAAATGCAGTCCATGCAGTCCATTCATTGTGTGGTCTGACATGAAGTGCAAATGCAACTCTGCATCAAACAGACTTGTCATGAAGGTCCTCATGGTTTGATCGCTTCCTCCTCCATGTTTGACGTGGATACTGAGTGTTACCATGAATGGGAAATTCTCTTCTATACATTTTATATCTGTGACCCTCCAGTTTTTCACCCTTCTAACCAGTTAACAACCCAAGCAGGTTGTTCATCTGCTTCTGTCTGTTCCTTGAAGGTTCCTTCTGGTGCTCTAAAACCAATGATCTTTGTCTGTACTGTCACCCATCACCTAATCACCTGTGCAACAGGACGGGTAACTAAAAGCCTTTTGTCCTTTTTTCAGAGCTTTCCACTTTGAAAAAGCCACAACAGTGTTCACCCTCATTTTCTGCCATCACTGCTCTCAAAGTTTTGTTCTCTTTTTTCTTTTTTTAAACCTGTAATACTGGGCGTTCAGTTCAGACCATGGCTGGATTAACCTATTAGGGGACCCTAGGGCAAAAATTTTCTGCTGGACCCTTTGCAAGATTACAGTAGGTAATAATTCAGAACCAACCTCAGTTGATATTGTACTTTAGTTGTGCAAATCCCCTAATAAAACTTTCAATCAATCAAATTACCCCCAAAATAAAAATTAACAGTGAGCCTAGGCCTTTCTGGTCTCCTGGGGGTCTCGTCTCCCCCAGGGCAGTTGCCAGCTTTGCCTGGTTGGTAATCCAACCTTGGTTCAGACAGAAAACAGCACTCCATGAAAAAAAAAACCAAGGGCTGGGTCGGTTTGGGCGTATTTTTTTCAGATACCAGTGAGACGATGGAATATGATCCAGAGGAAGAAAGGCCACTTTCAGATTCATGAGTTTGAAGGCTTATTATCAGCAGTTTATACTACTATGGAACAGGATATTACAACTCTGAAAAGTTATCAGAGTGGCAATCATTTTATCTCCCATAACGACAATTGCAAACGACAGTTTGTAGAATTACAGAGTTCATGTTACAAAGTCATCTACCAGGAATGCCTGTGTTTTTTTTTGCTGGACTCGTTTCCACACACAGTGCTGATGTTGGTTCGCACACAGTCCAAGACTCTCCTGTTGTATTAACGTTGGTCAAAGCTAACCAGCTAGCTGCAAAGTGCAAAGCTCTTACAGTGATTAAACTTGCCTAAAATAGCCTTCATGTCAAGGAGACCTGGCTAGCATTTAGTTAAATGCCACAATTTCACCATATCAGTATTTTCAATCTTGCTCTTTTGTGAATCAGTATTAGTGTTATGTTACTTTTGAAAACATATTTATTAGATAAGTACTAATTTTCATTTTTTAACATTAGTATTTCTTTTTTTGAGGTTTCAGCTTCATCTCACAGCAGCTCATGGTGCAGGGCTGCCTGTGCTCTGCAATGTGCTGTTTATAAAGGCCTAATACAAATCTTTAAGAAGAGCTAATGGTCGACTAATGCTTCAGGTATGTTTTGAGTTAGTGCTGGGGGAAGGTCAATATGGTGTGTGTGTGTGTGTGTGTGTGTGTGTGTGTGTGTGTGTGTAAGATAACCCAGAGACAAGTTGTTTTTTTTAAGAGACGTGGCAACATGTTCAAGCTGATCACTGTGTACGAGAGAACTGGCAAAAGACCAAGAACCAGCCACGATATAGGTGTGTGTGCGTGTGTGCGCGCACTTGTGTATATGTAAATGTGTGAAGCAGTTTGTTTATGATACTGTTTAATAGGAGACGACAGCCAAGTTATGGTGTAATGTTAACACCAATGCATCTTGTCCGCCTTTATGTTATCTTATTTTGTGTGTGTGTGTGTGTTTGTGCATATGTGTGTGTGTGGGTGTGTAGGTGACTGTACATACTGTAGTAGAAGCAGATGGGTGTGTGGGCGGTCTCTTCCACTCTTGTCCACTCATGCTGAGAGTGAGAGAGCAATAAAGACGAGTATTATGAGAGTACTATAGAGGAGATGAATGTATAGAGTGCAGTTGTCTCTCTTATCTGCTTTTTGCTGCCCCTGTTCATACAGATTCTCCATTCAGCAGTGAGGGAGGTGCAGTGAGAGTGTTGATGAACTGATGTTTCACTTTGGGAAGTTTGACGTTTGTCATTTTTGTGGTTTGCTGTCCACAAACATGTTGAATTAAGGGGCCCGATGTATGAACAAAAACCATGTATACCCCATTTCATGTAACCCCAACATATATAACATGCACCCTTATGCAAACTGCAGACTGTATATGTTTTTCTAGAGTGAGCCAAGTGAGAAATGGTGAATGTGAAAAATAAGGTGAAAGATGGAATCTAATATGAAACATTGGTTTGGGTCCATCTATAATTTGCCAAAAGTGCATTTGTGTGTGTGCAAAATTTTATCTGCTTTGACATCATTTCATTTCCTAGTATTTATGTCCTTTTCATTCTATCCTTTATTGTGATCCACTTTGTAAATTCTACTCTAATTCAGTATTACCATATAGTGTATGTTGGCCGATAAGTAACAAGAAGTGGCAGTACAGAAATGTCAAAGATATGTTTGAGATCATTTGAAGCAGTTTATTTTTCAACTGTAAAACGTCCCTCTAAGTACACCTTGGTCCCAATTTAACAACCAAATTTAATGGGTCAAAGATGTTGATGTTAGGTGTTTTTGTAAAAAAAAAAGTGTCAAGTCTCAAATATTGATTTGACATTTGCCTCGAAAATCCAGTATCTTTGCAGCCTCTACTCTTAAGTAAATCATAGATTACTTGGCTGAAGTTTGATGTTGTTGGAGGACACTGACAATGCGACACTGACGATGAGTGAAATTGCGCTTCCTGTTGCACGTCTACATCCAATAAGGGCTAACTATGGAAGTGGAAATCAGGCACCTGCACATGTGCCCAATGTCACAATGATTAACACAACCATGTGTAGGCCTGGCTTTATAAACTTTCTGCATATTTCTGTCTTTGTGGGTACAGAGTTATGCACCTGTCCTCTTGTCTCTCTACCAATATCATTGACTGTCTTCTCCCAGTGTTCTCCCTCTCCCCTGTGTCGTCGTCGTCCTCCTCCTCCTCCTCCTCCTTCATTCGTGTCATCAGCCCTACCATGAGTCAGTTAGAGGTTGATGCACATGTTTCTCTCTAATGATCTCTATCTCTATGTGTGAGAAACCACAAGGAAACACTGACGCTTTTTGCACAGATGCATATTTGAACTCACATATACTGTGCATATAAATGTTGGCAGAGAGGACCTCAGAGGCATGTGCATACTGTAGATGCTCAGGACAATTTATTTTATGCCACACTTGAGTGACAGATAAATGCTTTGGATGATCAGCATTGAAGGCATCAAATGTGACATAAATCACTAACCTCTAAAGGCCAGTTCAGACCAAAGATTCGCAACGAGATGAAACCGTTAAAAAATTGCAGGGAAAAGTTGCAGTGGTGTGAGCTGGCCCGTCTCAGCTCGACTCAAGCCGGCTGATGGCGTCACCTGCGACTCAGTTTGTCAAGTCGCTAGTGGCTGGTTTTAGAACTTAAGGCACGTCACCTGTTTCAAGAGCCAATCATCTCGACCTGCTCGTTTTTTTATGTTTATGTTTTTTTATGTAACTCACTATCACTACCCTCATTCATATTTTAAGATGCTACAAATTATATCCAGCCACGAAAATAGCCTGAAAAGCCGGTAATAAGAACGGAAGTACAGAGAGTTGTTTCTATGGAAACAACACACTGTCTCGTCTAGTCGCTTTGGTGTAAACTGGCAGGTTTCAGAACGTTGCAGACCAACGCATTGCAAGTAGTTGCAAGTTTCAACTCGTCTCGTTGCGAATCTTTGGTCTAAACTTGGCTTAAAGCACAATTTGTGCACCATTACTAGTTGCAATGGGGTTCCCTTTAGGGGTCTAAGGCACAGGCCACGAACTGCAACGTACCTGTTTTGAGTCTGGCCGAGTAGCTTTGCTGCATGTCA
Source organism: Macquaria ambigua (assembly GCA_008360985.2). Lineage (NCBI taxonomy): Eukaryota > Metazoa > Chordata > Actinopteri > Centrarchiformes > Percichthyidae > Macquaria > Macquaria ambigua. Next base: position 46,130 of record VMKM01001186.1, on the reverse strand, counting down.
TTCTCCATTTCTCTCTTCCTTTACTGCACTAAAAAAAACAACACTGAAAACACTAAAAACACAAAAAGAAATCACTAAACACTAAAAACAAATCACTAGTTGTAGTGGAACCCTTAATATGGGTCATCATTCACTGACAGTCTGAGCTACAATCCTGCACAGCATAGCACTTGGTCACCATTATAGGGACTGCTGCTTAGCATTAGCTTCAGCATGCAATCATAGCCTGCTGCTTATCTAAAAGTTGATCTCCACCAGAATAATGATTATTTTATAATGTTCATTTTAAATCTCCCCAATGTTCCCCCTCCAACTAAAATCACAAATGTGGGACATAAATCATGTAAAACAGTGGCGGGTTGTTTGCTGGGGTTTCTGTTTGGGAAGATTTCCAATGAAAAAGATTTGTGAACCCATGTTCCAAAATATCCAGTTCAGGACTTGTGGTAAATCATCAGAGCAGAAAGGTGGACTGCTGAATCAGGACATACATCCTGGAGGTTTTGCACAGACAAACAATTAAAGTGAAACTATTTTCATAGTTACAAACTGAACTGTGCAGTGTCAGCTTACAGCTAGAGTACCACATCCATCACCTCACTGATCTGATGCCTCTGCAATGGCCTTCAGTATTTACATGTACTGTGTGTTTCACTGCTGCTGCTTTCAGGAACCTCGTCCACCTGAGCCCCCGTCTGTTCTGTTCGTGCACATTCGTGTTAACTCCCAGCTGGTGATTATTTGCAGCACGTCGTTTATCATGTTGAAATGCTGCAACAGGGAGCGTATGTAAGAGTGCAGTTGTTATAAGATATATAGGTATACTTTTGAATAACTTAATATATCAGCATGTATTTTGAGTGCTCAAAAGAAGATATGAATGTGATGAGAAAGGAGAAACAAAAATCAGTTTGTAATAGTATATTCAGTGCAAACGCTTCAAGATCTGCCAGAGGAGCCTGTTTCCGGTGAACTAGGTGAACAGTGTCATCTGGCTACAGGAAGTTTTCGATCCAAAACAGCAGAAAAACAATGACAACAATAAGCCTTATTCATCCTTTTGAGGCTTCTCTTCTAAATGTTTTGTTGTTCTTGAGTTCTTGAAATGCTTTTGAGTGTCAGATTTTACAGATTTTAAGTCCTAAAGGTGAAGAATATACGTTATATTAAGTTGTAACAGCTTGTACAACTAACTGAGGTCTTAGTAGTTCATATGAGACAGAGAAACTCTGTGTGTGTGTGTGTGTGTGTGTGTGTCATCATAGCTGGCCTGTTCACAATGCTGCTGCATCACTTATTCAACAGGGACAAATTAGGCATAGACAGACACGGCTAAACAGGAGGACAGGCATGAGTGGCTGCCGACAGGAGGCTGTGTGTGTGTGTGTGTGTGTGTGTGTTCGGGGCTGTTCTGGTTTGTTTGAAGTAAGTGCAGTGCATTAGCAGCAGGAGTGGGTCCAGCTGTATAAAGTTATTCTCCAGTGCCTGACTGTGTGTGTGTGTGTGTGTGTGTTTGCTGCATCTTATCCGTTCTGCTCGTAGCTCTTTTTATTTATTTATTTGTGTCCATGTGTTCATCATAAATTGAATGTAACACATCGACAGTAAGAGGTGTTCATTTCAGTGCACCCATTGCATGCTGGGTACTGGGGGTGTTTCAAAGCTCTCTTTGGAGGTACACTTTCTTTCTCTGCATGCATATAGACTGTGCTCCTGTACTTCTATTCTTGTGAGGACCAATGTGACTTCCTCAAGAGCTCTTTAAAGGCTGTTTAAGGGTTAAGACTTGGTTTTATGGTTAAGCTAGAGTTAAGGTTAAGGGGGATGCTCCATATCAGTTTATTAGTCACAGTTAGTACTGCTTGAAAACAGTTGTATAATGTCGCCTGTGGCTCTGGAGGAGTTTTGTCAAGCCTGAGAAAATAACCCTGGTGATGTCATAGTGATGCCATCTGGGTTTATCTCATCTTTGGCTTGGAGACTGCATGATTTTAACTAAAAACCTGCGTTACAAACTGCACATGTGGAGCTTGAAAATGTGTGTTTATCAGGCAGGGAGACTCTAACAAAGAGACCCTACAGGGTGGCATTATGGGAAGTGTGTGATCCACCATTTTTCACCCATCCAAGGGACCATTTTAATCATTACATATTTTTTAAATTATTATGGAAGTCCACACTAGTTGACTATGTACAATACTGGAGTACTGCTTGGTATGAAACCTCAATACTTTTTTTGGTACAGACAGAAATGTGGAGCGTGGATGTGTGGATGTGGATGTCAGATCAGTAATCTTCTTTACTTCTTCTTTTGTTTAAGATCTTGGTTGAAATCATAATTTTGGACAGTTTTAGACATCGGTTTGGTTAGACATCATATGAGAGCTAGTATTGGAAAAAACTTCAAACGACACCCAGCCCTAGAAAGAGTTGTTGTTAGAAAACTTGTCTAATGAGGCACTATTTCAGTGAGGGCCCTCACAAGTATTGCAGTTCAAGTGTGTGTGTGTGTGTGTGTGTGTGTGTGTGTGTCTGTCTGTGAAGGGTCTGCAGTGTGTCGCTCCACAGAGGCCGTGTGCTCTCTGTCACTGAGAACAGATAAAACACAATGTCCTCCCTGTTCTCTCTCTCTCTCTCTCCCCCCCCCCTCTCAATTCAATTCAATTAGCTTGATTATCATGACCATAACAGAATACAGTATTGCCAAAGCGCTATGAATTTCTACAATTACAATATAAAGAAATCTATACATTTACATTGACTGTGTGTATATATACATTTTGAACAGTGTACCAAACTTCAACAGCGCAAGAAAAACAAATACTTGATGAACAAACATGTCTCTGTCTCTCTCTCTGTCTCTCTCTCTCTGTCTCTCTCTCTCTGTCTCTCTCTCTTTGTCTCTGTGTCTGTCGCTCATTCTCACTGTGATTTTTCTCTCTTGCATCTTTTCTTGACTACGTCCATGTTGCTGCTGCTGCTGCTGAATTTGAAAAAGTTGTTTATGTGTCAAAAGATTGTTGTTGGGTTTTTTTGTCCACACTGAGAAGCCAAAACTGTAGAAACACACATGACACATCTTTCTCTTCATCCTCTTTTACTAAACAAGTAGTGAGGTTGGATGGACAGACGGTTTTTTGACCTTGATGTGTCAGTTTAGCCAAACACAGCAGGATTCATACTGTATCTTAATGTTTTTGGTTTTTACCATTTTTCACTGAAAAAGCAGACCTGTTTGAAGTGATTTTTGTGTCCCCAGTGATATCGTTCTTTTTCTGTTGCAGCACTCAGTGTTTGATGCCAGTGTGGATACTGGCATCAAACAATGCAAACAAATCACAAAATCTGTTAATATTTGTTTCTTAGATCGACATTCTTTATTTTAAACTGGGCTTTATCCATGTCAGGTAGATGAGAAGTGAGTCTAATAAAAGTCTGTGTTTGTGTGTGTACAGTGTGTTTAGAGTGAATCTGAGCCAAGAGTTCAACAGTGTCATGTGCTTTCACTTCAACCTCAACAGACTGTGGGTATGTTAGTGCGTGTGTGTGTGTGTGTGTATAGTGTGTGCCACAGTGTGTTTGTGTGTTTGTGTGTGTGACAGAGCTGGCAGGTGTGGACAGGAGTCATGACTTGCTGAAGGACCTTTATTTTTGGGCCAGTCGGAATCACAAGGAGCTGTCACAAGGAGCTGTCACCACACACACACACACACACACACACACACACACACACACACGGTCAGGCTGCACAGTTAAACACAGCTGAACACGGTTCAGTTTTGCATTTCAAGCCCCCTGCTGAGTCTCTGGTGCATTAAATCAAGCACTCCCTGTTGGAACAGGGACACTAGACATTTTTACACATTCGAAGCTTCGTTTACTTAATGGTACATTAATTGTGACAGTCAGTTTAAGTTGATTCAAGTACAATAAATGCATTTTGTTCCCACAAAGACTATAATTGTGATGATTAATCATGGCATTTGAATATTGAACGGAATGACTGATCATCTTAGAGCTGCATGATTATGACCAACACACACACACACACACACAACATGCTTCAGATGCATTAGGGCGGATGGAGGGAAACCTGCTCAATTGAGTTAAAGCCTGCAATTTAATTTGCCTCTGTGTTTGTGTGTGGACATGTATTACTCATGTTGTGGGGACACAAATTGTTTACACAGTCACATTGTGGGGACTCGCCTTCCTTTTGGGGACAAAACGCAAGTCTCCATAATGTAAATCATTACATTTTAGGGTGAAGACTTGGTTTAAGGTTAGGTTTAGATTTAGGTTAGGTTAGAAGAGAGATGTTGAAAGGGTTAGGGTTGCGGTAATTCTCCAGGAAATGTAAGTCAATGTAATATCCTCTGAAGTGATGGAAACCTGACTGTGTGTGTGTGTGTGTGTATTCTCCTCATAAATGAGCGTACAGTTTGAGGATGTTCTCAAAAAAGGTAAATAAATTAAATTTGACTCCCTGTTAAATATGCAGCACAATATGCACTAACTTTTACACACAGAGCAACACACACAAGTACTTGCAGTTTACCACATGATGAAGACCATGTGATGGTAGAAGAAGCTCTCCTGGACCTGCAAATGAAAGCTGTGGACACTTATCAGTAGTAGCCGACATGCAGAGGTTTCCTATTTGTTTAGTTTTGTTATTGGTGTTATTATGTGATATCATTACTCTGGGTATCCTGGTCAAGTTTAACAAGCAAATATGGATAAATAAGGTAATAATAGTATACAGTGTGTAAAAAAGACTTCCTGTTGCCACACTGTTTAGGTCAATATTCAGATATGGGTGTTAACCGCTGCAGTATCTCTGTACACAGTACCGGTTTTTCATGTTTAGTTTAGCCATGGCTGTAGTAACAGAGCTGGTTTTTGTGTGTAACTGTTGACAGGACACCTTGAATTGTCAATTATTATTTCTTTTAATATGATTTGTTATACAATGAACTGCAGACAAAGCTGTGTTATATCATTTTCAAATTAATGTGACGAGTCGGTGAGTTCAGGTAATGTGTAGTGCACCCCACGATGCAGAGTAAAAAAAACTTTTTTGAGCTATAGACTGGGTAAATAACTTTCATTTGAATGAATGGGCACCATCTCAGAACACAGTATCCATGGTTTTAACCAGTCCAGTATCCCAAGGAATTATATCCCTACTGGACTCTGCACACCACGGTTTACATCCAATGCCAACGTACAGTGCCAATGCAGGAAGTAGTGTGCCCTTTATGTATTCAGGCATTGAGAGTATGGAGGTCGGGCTGTGGATTTGTAGCACATCTGACCTTCATGCAGGAGGCCCTTCTTGTGACCTTTGACCTGTGTGTGCATATAGCCGTCAACTCTCAGATAAACAGGGAGGAGGAGTAAAACTACTGCAGTGCATCCACCATGTGTATGAGAATTAACACACGCCAACAACAGTCGTGGACACATACACACACACACACACACACACACACACACATTGAAGGGCCTTTTCCTTCCTCTGCCGGCTCTATATTTAGTGACATCTGCACCTGTGAGTCTGAGCACGCTCAGTAACCAGCTGATGAATAGAGGGCTGTGACCTCAGAGGAAGGGAGGTTGTGTGTGTGTGTGTGTGTGTGTGTTTGGGATGTTTGGGATCCACACAGCCAGTTTTCTTTGTTTTCTTCGTGGTGACGTCATAGTCGTCTTCACCACTGGTTGGTTAGTAAATGCGGCGTTACTATGAATATTTCATGAATTTGACTCCATGTATTGGCTCATTACTCTTTTGATGAAATGGGGTCAAAGTGAATGTACTGTATAAATGAGAAGAGCTTTAGGAGGATGGGTGCAATTTATTATTTTGCTTTATGGTTAGTCTATTATTTTTTTGATTGATTGATTAGCCTAGAAATTGTCAACAATACTGCTAGATGCTCCTATACAAGATCCCAGTGCCTTAAAATATTATTTTGTCCCACCAAGAAAACAACAAAGCCAGCAAGATTTAGTTTGCAATGAAACGGTAAAACAGCAACTGTCGATCGATTATCTACATCATTGGTTCCTAACCTTTTTTGGTTTGGCTACTTGTGGTCCCTCCTCACAGGATGAATAAGTCTACGAGTTGTGACCAGCTGGCTAACGAGTCATTCCTATTTCTTAGATTGATGTATTTGACTTCTTTGATTTTGCAAAAAACAAACATAACTTTATGTTGCAGAGGTTTCCTCACTGCTGTTCTATCCTGGATTAGAGCTGAAAGTCATTAGTTAGTTAGCAAATTAGCCTAATTGCCTAATTGGATTTTTTACGTTTTATAGACACACACACAAAAAAAAAACAATACAAAAAGAAAAAAAAATAAATCCATTGGTTTAAAACAGTTTTCAACTCCGAAGCACCCAAAAGATGTGGTGACGCCTTCTGCAAAATAGCGCTGATCACCACAGTTCTTGTGAGTGAAAATGCAAATTAAGTGCTGATTAAGTAGATTAACTACAGAGTGGAGTACGTAGTAGTTTGTGCTGTGTATTATATTTATAATAATTCAATTGAACATGAACAAACAATGAACCCCAATCGAAAACTTCATCGCTTTCTAGAAAACATTGTTTTATTCAGCCTAATTTTAGTTTGTGTGTGTGTGTGTGTGTGTGTGTGTGTGTGTGTGTGTGTGTGTGTGTGTGTGTGTGGATGCAGAAACAAAACACTTAATTAAAGCAACTGTTGATACACCCACACTTCTTCTCTCCATAGCTGACAGAAAGACAACGCTATCCCTTTCTTTGATTGATGCTGGTAACAAAAATAGCCCAAATTTCAACTGTGTTCAAGTCATTTATAATATTTTATATTTATAATTTGTTTATAATATTTTATATATAAAATCCTGGCAACAGAAACTGCCCCCCTCCCCGCTCCCCTGCCAGATTCATGGTAATATTCTGCCACCCTCATCTGTCCATCTGCCTCAACGACTTCCTTCCGTTCCTTCTTGTAGAAAATGCAGATGGATGAGAATAATTATCCTGTTAAACCTCAAACTGCTCTCAGTGTGCGGCCCCCCGCTTGATAATGAAGATCCATTAAGCCCACAAAAAGGTGCCGTTCCTGGAAACAAGCAAACGCTGGATATGAAAAGTGTGTTAACAAAAAAACAAAAAAGTACCCCCCCCCCCATGCACTTTCACATTGGAACGAGCCAACAAACTTTCTCTGTCCTCCCCCTCATCCGTCTCTCTCTCTGCTTTCCATCTCCTACTGTATACATTACTGAACCCACGCCTGTTCGCCTTCACTGCACCAAGTCTTCACTTAGTACTGTTCACTGTGTGTGTGTGTGTGTGTATGTGTGCAAAAGGGGGATTATGGACGCTGTGGGTGGTGCAAGCTGCTGGTAAAAACTCTGTGTGCCCACTTGCTTTCATGAGATGAGCTCAAATGCACTCAGGCATGCTCACACACACACACACACACACACACACACACACACACACACACACACACACACACATAGCTGTATACACACATAGCTGTATACACACATACACGTGCAGGCACTCAATAGATTGCAGAGAAGCAGTTGTCTTCACTCCCTGGAGCTTTTCTCTGGCCTAAACACATTCAGACTCCAGTACAGTGAGTGTGTGTGTGTGTGTGTGTGTGTGTGTGTGTGTGTGTGTGTGAGAGAGGTGTATATATGATGTGTGGGTGTGTGACAGGATATGTCTCAACACACTCTCCAACTTTCTTTCTTCTACGTGTTACCACATTACCGCATGTTGCAAGTGATACTGTGAGACTTTGGCCAGACAGGATGTTACGATCACACAGGTTGGCAACACGTCTGTGGTGGTGCTGCCTATAGAATACTTTTTCCGCTAACAATATATTGCAGATTATGGAAAATGTCAAATCACATGCAATATTCACAGAAAATAATCATACTGAAAGGGCTGCCGTCTAACGCAGTTTTTTCTCGTCTGTGACAGTGAACGAATATTTTGCGTTTGGACTCTTGATAAAAACAAGCAATTTTACGCAGTTATCTTGGGATTTAGTAAATTGTAACAGGCATTTTTCACTCTCTTCTGACATTTTATACCCCAAACGATTAATACACTAATTGAGAGCAATTAATTGCTAGTGGAAATAAACACTACTTGCAGTCCAAGCTTGTTCCAGAGCTCAGAATGAATAACCTCACAGTAATCATGTATACTAATGGCTAGTTCAAGGATAGCGGTGTTAGCATTTTGTTCTTTTGCTGTAAAACATGTTTGACTTCTCTGTGTCTGTCATTCACAAATAGTAAGAAGAGGGGACTTTAGCCATTTTGTCTGTAAAGAAAACTCCAGCCCGTCTTTCCATGCTAGCTTCTGTTCCACCAGCTTCATCCAGACAATGCGTTTCTTTCACTGGTCTGTCTGAAAAGCTGAAATGTAATACTGGAGGTTCATGCATGGTCTAAGTTAAGTCTGTATCTAAAACTTAGAGCACCTGCTGTAAGACTCATAAGAAGCTGTAGTCTTCGAAAACCAACAGAATAATAATTTATCTTGGTTAAACTGTCAAGGCGTTGAGCACTTCCTGTCCAGTACAGAAGCAGAGATACCCATCTAGTTGAGAATATGCACAGAAAAGCTGCAGGGCTGCACAGTGTCAGCTGTTCAGAGAGTTTTGAAAGAAACCGTGTGTGTGTCCCCATCGATTTACTGGGACATGAGCAGCGAGAATGAAGCATTTTCAACTTAGCAAACAACATGGCAAATACCTAAAATAATGTATCTGCACATTTAAAAACAATTCTCTTTGTTAAGTGACTTCCATGCTATAGACAACATGCACATTGGCCACATCAGCTACAGAGACTTGAAGATCAATAAAAGCTGATTGTTTTTATTCATATTTATACTCCTAACTCTCTCTCCTTGTCTCTTTTTTCATCCTTTTTTACTTCTCCTTCCCCTTGTCCCTCTTTACCCTCCTTCTGTCCACACTTATCCTCTTTTTTTCCCCATTACCTCTCTGTCTGCAGATTGACCTGGAGCCAGAAGGGAAGGTGTATGTTGTTATTGACTTATCAGGATCTTCCAGTGAAGGTAAGAAATCCATATTCCAGATACATATTGATGGAAAACCACATTCTGAATATGCAGCAACTGTTCCGCTTCTTTAGTTCCTTGCATCAGAAGCTCTTTCAATCAGTTTTGGTTCAGAAATCTCCATACCAGAAATATCATTTTAATATATATACTCTGGAGTGAGGGTGGAGGTGTTTTGCTCAGATGTTCCTAACAAGTACAAGTCTTGTGAGCACAAAAGGTAGTGATCTGTCTGTGTTAAGTCTTGTAGTTTTCCCCCCAGCGAGTGAATGTGTCACGGCACTTAAAAGGGCACGTCGACCTGCTATCAAATGAAGAGCCCTCTCATGACTGTAGAAGTGTGCATGTGTCTGAACAGGCTTAAAGAGAGGCCTGAGCACCATGAATCCTGCTTGTTGCAGTTAGACCTGCTCTATGAAATGTTAACATGTTTACAGCCTCTCTGTGGTGAAGTCAGTAGCTGTGTTTACACGGACCCTAATATTCCACTAATAATCGTAATTATAGCCCAGTCAGAATCAAAATGCCTCATGTAACCACCTCAATCTGAAGAGACTGACCTGATCCGGCCTGATCGGAAGGAATTTTCAATCGGGTTGAGAGGGGGGGTGTAAACCTTTGATAATCCATTCAATCAGAAAATATTAGCGCCTGATAACCATGTAAACGCTTAATCTGATCTTTTCTCTGGTTGGAATCAATATATTCTTTCTGAGCATGTTTGCCCGACATGGGGGGAACATTAGGTGATCAACAAGTTTCCCAAAGAGACAGAAACATGGCTGATACAACTTTTTTGTTGGAGACCTTAAAAGATGTAAGGATTGTTGAATGAGACGAGTTGTTCAAACAAGGTTTTGAAAAGATGAACGAAGTAGAATAAAAGCCTTCTTCTGTTATATTTCCAGCAGATAAGACGCTTCACAGCAGGCAGAACCGCTGTGCGCATGTCAAAAAAGTAATATTCTGATTTAAATGTTCTTATCGGATCCCTTTATTTAGCGTCCATGTAAACAGTTAAGTTGGACTCTCTAATAACAATGATTTCATTCGGGTTGAAGAAATATTGTATGTAACCGCAGCTACTGAGTAAAATCTTTATCATAACAAGAATGACGGGCAAAACTGTGAAAATGATGCCATCCATCGACCAGAAAACAGAAGTTTGAACCCTTTTGAGTTGCAAACATCCGTCTGGTTGATGGAAAAGAAAAAATATTATTCACTGGAGAAAGGATGGATCAAAGTGTTACAGTAACAGTGACATCAACAAGTAAGTGATGAGTTCTAATGAGTCTAATGGGTTTTTCTTTAGTGGGTTTTCATTAGTCAGTCAGTTTACTTGGAAGGGAATTATAAATTAGCGAATCAATTGATCTACATTACAGCCGTTGTATTAAGTCATTTATGCATCATGTTAATGTGTTATTGTTGAGCTTTTAGTGGGAATTTAGGGGAAGGAAAGGATGTAGCAGTGATAATAATAATAAATCAGTGCCTTTCAAATAACCCACAGACAATTTACATAAAGACAGCGAGAAAACACACATAATGCTTTCTGTGCATTAATGGGTCATTTTATAAAATACATGACAAAACATGAATTTACATGTAAACCCATATACATTTCCTGAATACAGTATTTCAGGTACATTAGACAGCTGTTTTCTCTCTGAGGCTGATGTCTCTCCTTGATGTGCTGTGTCCTGCGGGTGTGTGTGTGTGTGTGTGTGTGTGTGTGTGTGTGTGTGTGTGTGTGTGTGTGTGTGTCGTCTAAAGTGCCTGTGGTTGCTCAGTAAAAGCTTTGTAAAAGTAAGTAAGTAAGCAATGTGTTGAGTAACACTTTCCTGCTGCCTCTTCCTCTTTCTCAATCTTTACATCTGCCTCTCATTTCACATCAGTTACCCTCAAATGCATTTTACAGACGCTGCGTTGCTCTCACTCTCTGATAAACTAAATTAAAAGTGGCAGCAGTATATTGATCTTTTAAAAAATGACTTTAACTTTCTAGCTTTAAATTCTCTTTTTCTTAAAGTGTGTGTGTGTCTATGTCACACTGAGGGTAAGTAAAGTCTTGAGTCAGGAAATAGACATTGCAAGTTTTCTGTGCATTTGTGTGTATTACTCCTATACTGTAATGAGAGACATGCATGGACATGCAGTAAGTTCTTTTTCAGTTGAAGTTTAATGATGACACAGAGTTCAGTGTTTGACTCTGAGCTCTAAGATCACCTCATTATTTATAACATGAGATGTTGTGGTGAGAGAGAGTCTCGAGCTGTAATCTTCTCCTGGAAGTCGCTTTACGTTCACTGTAAATCCAAGATGTTACACTTAAAAAAGTATTATACAGTATGTAGTCATGCACTGACCTCATTAAACACATACACTGAATATTGTTTCTTCAGCATTTCACAAAATTAAAAGCCAAAACACAGCAGTGCCTTCCAGAACAAGCCATACGAATGTTCCAAAAGCAACTCATATAAGTGTTTTCTGATCTGCCACCTCTGTGGTTAAAGTCTGGTTAAGTTCAGGCAGCTAGGGAAAGATGGCCTTCAGGGTTAAAAGAAACCAACGCTGACTGTTGGTTAGAGAGGGGACGCAAACAGTCTACGATATCTACGTTTAGCCCAAATATGACAATATTCCAAATTTGATACGGGTCATGTAAACAGCATATTCCATATATTTACTTGGCAACTCCAACATTCAGATCTTCAACTTTGGTGCAACCAGCTTTAAAGATGCTCTGCCATCGAGTGTAAACACGAATCAAACCACTATGAGCCATAAAAACTCCTGTCTTTATTTATGTTTATTTTTTCTTTTTTAACCAAAAATAATCACAAAATCTCTCATCATTTATGACAAATAATCGTTAGTGGCAGTCGAACATAAAGGTAGCTTCTGTTTTCAACATATTTTGGTTGATAAATACAATAAGATGAGCAGAATCTTTAATCAGAATCCATGAAATCTAAGAGATCCTTAAATTAAGAAATGAAATCTTGATAATTTGGCACTCATTTGATCAGCAACATACAGTGTACATTACCACCATATCAACCACATGTAATGGTGTTCAAATTTGGACTCAGTTTGTGCTTTTGGCTCCTGTCTCTGCCCATTTTAAAGTCATCCACCCCCCAAATTTATAACCTGAAACTGAAAAAGAAAAAATCTTAATCAGTGTGTGTGTGTGTGTGTGTGTGTGTGTGCGCACCAGATTACGTGTTAGAGAAACATGACAGAATGGAAGAAGCGAAAGACAGCGAGGGAGTTAACCGGAGGTCGAAAGAGGGGGGGGGGGTGATAAATTGATTAGTAAAGTGGAGTGTTCTCTAATGGACCAGTTACATCATCGAGAGAGAGAGAGAGAGAGAGAGAGAGAGAGAGAGTGCAGAGTGACAAAGAGCTGTCATTAGGACAAGGACTTTTCTTTTTCTCTCTTTTATAAATGTGTTCTTCAATCTTTAATTATATTTCTTTCTGTGTCTCTCTGTTGCTTTTTCTGTCTGCTGTGACATACAATATATTGATGTACACGTGTGTGTGTGTGTGTGTGTGTGTGTGTGTTTTTGCGTGTATGAGTGGCTGAAATTGCAGTCATTACTTAAATGTGTTTGCATAGCAGAGAACACATGGGTGAACTGTCAGGCCTGAGAGCTGCAATCAACCTATTAGCTTTTATACACACACACACACACACACACACACACAAAGCCCTGCTGTCACCAGGACAGGATGATAAGCTGCTGCCTGTTGCTCAAAGCAGGTGAAATATTTATATGTTGTTGTGGTTCTGTTGTTATCAGCTGGGAGACGATTATATTCTGAACATAATGAAGCTTTGTAAGAAAAATCTTGTGGCCTTTATGTAAAACACTCGATGTCTGTTATTGTGGCAGCTTGCAGCCTTACAAATAAAATCAAAAAACAAAAAAGAAGTCGAGTAGCTCCCTAATAATTCAAAGTTGCTGTTTGCATGGCTAGTAGTGGCGCGGCATTAGCATGAAGGTGTGGTCACACTGTACGATTCATTAGAGTGAACATGCAGGTGAGGTGCATTTGTCTTCTGTTACTAATGGATCCCACAGTTCGTGGAAACATTTCAACTGTGTGGATACTCAGTTTGAGCTGCCTCTGTTCACATGTACCAGTTCTTTTTGCATGTAAGTGAGCCACCTTTGCATTCAATGTCAACACACCTTAAACCTTATCCATCCATTTTACACATTAAGTTTACATGGGGAGTACTACTCACCCATACTTATTGAACTGTTGGATGGATTGGTATTAAATTTGGTACAGATGGTCATGTTCCCTTCAGGATGAATTGTGATCCCTAAACTTTTCATTTAGCGCCATCATCAGGTCAAAATTTGATTTTGTTCAATACGTCCAAACTATTGACATCCCCATCAGTCTCATCAGCTTTTTAGCATTTCTATTGTGAGCCTGTTAGCATGCTGACGTTAGCATTTGGCTGAAAGCACCGCTGTGTCTACCTCAGGCGAATTTGCTGGTTTAGCCAAAAATAGACGTTCTCATTCTGTTATTGTGCTGGATGGGTACCGCAGATTAGTCTTAAATTGGTCCCAGTTCGTGAATGGTCAGAACCAAAACAGCAGTAAGCTTTGTGAATGTTATTTATTCATTCTTTTAACAACAGGCATCTGCATTTTGCCAACTGTAAGATAAACATTTCCCCTAGATGTGTAGTTGCTGCCAATGATGTCACCTTCGTAAGCATCACGCAGGTATGTGGTCTTGTGGCAGACAAGTTAAAATGCTTGGATAAGTGGGCTAACTAGCAGGATTAACTGAGCAAAGCAGTTGCTGTGCCACCGCCAGCGCAGGTCGTGCACTCCTCAGGTTTGAGTCGGCAAGGGCCTCTGATGCCCAGAATATTGTGATGAGTTGACCTTATGTCAAGGTAATTTACACCAATGACCACCAATGAGTACCGGTATCAATTAAATCTCAGTGATTCTGATTGCTAATTGTCTGCCCATCCATCTGTCTGTCTAACGCTTTGGTCCAGAGCATGATATCTCCTCAGGTATTGGGCAACAGAATTGTCATTATGTTCGTTCCTTGCATCTCTGTAGTTTGTGAACATTGCAGCCTCTCGGGGTTACTAGCAGGACTTAAGACTTAAAGTCTTGTTAGTGCTTATAGGTGCTTATAAAGGTAAAGGTGCTCATTGTTTATGTGTCACTTGTTGTCTGTTACAGTGTCAACACTGAGCTATTGAAGTCTTTACTTTAACTTTTGGGGTTGTGATTAAGGACATCACAGAGGAACAGCATGTCTATCACAGTCCCCCCTCACCCCACCCATGAATCCTCCCCAGTGGACAACACTAAGTCTAACACTGTTGCTAGGCAGCAGTCACCAGTTGCTAGGCAATGGTGATGGCGTATAGCAAAAAAGGACTGGAAGAGAAAGAGTGAGACAGGCAGGACATGACAGGGAGAAAGGAATGTACGAGTCCTAGAGGTTTAACAGAAGAGTAGCTAGAAATGTCAAGTTTATTCGGAGGGTGGCGCTAGAGGAAAGGTGGTGGAGCATTTAAAATAAGAAGAGTTCATCCTTTGGGGAGCATGAATGTAACCAGTAAAGTTAATGGTAGTCCTCTGGATGGGTCGACCACCTGACAATCTGACAGACAGACATTCTTAGGCATCCTTGCTGCATGTGGGTCAACAACATTAATTCTTGTATGATAAAAGCTATGACTGCTAATTTATTAACTCAGGATGTGGTCAAATGAAACTCCTCGTTTTACAGCTAATTCAGTCATTCCCGCTTTCTCACGTGATCTGAGGTAGTGAAGGCTGAATGACCGAAGACAGATTGTGTTTGATGATGTTCTCGTACCACGGCTGCTGAGGGAAAAAAAGGATTCTGGGAAGCTCAGCTGCTCAGTGGGTTGATGATGGCAAACATGGCCGCCAGAGTTAGAGGCCTGATGCCCACTCAGGGTCTAAAATTATGCCATAGTAATATTTAAAGATTACTTTCTTCATCTTGAAGCTGGTTCACCAGTCGAACCTTACAGCAGTAAACATTACTTCAACATATCTATGTTACTATCTTCGCTCCTTGCATTCTTTAAACTAACTTTTAAAAACTCTTAACAAGACATCTTTCTCTAGTGCTATCTAATCTGATCATGACTCTGTTTTATGACGTAACTGTAATAGATTACATTTGCATTTTGTGCAGTCAGATTTATATACTTACCGTCTGGAGCAATGTGTCAATGTGTGCTCAATTAAGATCTGACATCTTGCCTTTGGCTAAAGGTGTGTTCAGTGATTCTGGAGAAAGATTGTTGATATTTATAGTCCGATGTTATTTAAGTTTTATTACTATCATGATGTAGGAAGAGGGAGAGTAGCTGTCAGAAGTCCTGTTGCTGACTGGCTGGAATAGTGTTGTGTGACTCGGTCTGAGCCACTTTTTGTTTAACCATGTCCAAACACCGGATTTTTTTTCAGTGCACACACAGAACGGACAGCTAGCGGGCTGTGAGGAGATATTTTCTGAATTTGACAAAAAGTGTATTAGATTTGAATCGCTGACCCCACCTTTAAGTCCCAGAGGAGGACAGAAAGTGTCGCCTGTGTGATTTGGATGAAATGCATTTTATAATCTACTTTCCTTCAGATCATGATCTCTGAGTTTAGCTTTTCCTGAAAATGTCTGCTGGACATCCCAGTCTGTTTGAAATGACAGATGAATGTAGAAGACATTTAACTCAGTTTTTGTTAAATGCCTACCATCAACGTAATAGAGTTAAATGTTTAATTTGTTCCATTTATATCTGATATAATGTGTTTGATACATGTGTACAGTACCATGTGTTGGCCTGCTCTCTTTTTGTTTTCTCTTAATAATATAAGTAGTGTCTTGTTCATCTATCCAAGACCCTCTCTACCTGCCTCTCAGTGTCTCTTCCCAACCCTTTTACTCTTCCTAATTAACATTACTACAAAGTAACCCCTCCCTCGCTCTCTCTCTCACACACTTGCTTGCCCTAGGTTGTGTGTGTGTGTGTGTGTGTGTGTGTGTGTGTGTGTGTGTGTGTGTAATTAAAACAAGGTTAGACGGTAATTGAAATCTCTGCTGTTCCACTGGGAAAAGCCTCTGTAATTAAACAGAAAGAGCTGGAGAGACAAGGGCAGACACTGTGACTGAGTGTGTGGAAAAGAAAAGACCAGTGTGTTTAATTTGATCACTGAACGACCAACCTCATCCTCAGTCACTTTCAGCCACAGAGTGTCACCGCCATCTAGTGGCTACATGGTGTGAGTGTAGATTTTCTGTAGGGTCATCGACTCACCACATCCTGCTTGTGTTGCTCATTTATCTCATATTCAAAAAGATCATTTTCTCTCACACTGTATACCAACGTGTATAATATTGTATATTTTTGTGCTTGTGTGTGTGCGTGCAGCTGCGGCGGTCTCCACTGAGAATGAGGAGCGAGTGTTTCGGCAGCGGATGCGTCCCAGGAAGCGCCAGGGTGCTGTCCGCCGGAGGGTCCACCAGGTCAACGGACACAAGTTCATGGCCACCTACCTGAGACAGCCCACCTACTGCTCCCACTGCAGGGACTTCATCTGGTGAGGACACACACATTTCTCACTGTTCCAGTCCAAAGGCTCTGACAAACAAAACGAAAGAAAAGTACAACTCAGGCTGCAGCATCATATACCCCTGATACACTTAAAAAGTGCTGGTTTGGTTTAAATTCATGTAAACAATGTTTTACAGTAACTAGGTTTTTGCAGTGCATGTAAACGTGTTCTCTGATTTCTCCCATTAACCTGCTGTCTTGTTTACATGTAAACACAGTGGATGATGTGAAGTGTGGAGTGATAAACAAAGCCAGCTGTGTTTGTTTCCATCCCAACAAACTGTGTTAGCGTCACTCACATGGAAACCATGTGGCCTCGGTGCTCTGCTCACTTTAAGCTCCACACTGAAAGAACGTTTGATGTGTAATCAGAATCACAAGGAAACTGTGTTTGATAAAGTCCTCCAGGTTTTCTGAGGTGAATCAGCAAAAATACTGCACCACACAGAGGAACAAAGTGTTCATTTTTATGTAGGTATTTATTGCTGTGGCCACTGCAAAATGTGCCATTTCAGAGTAAAATACATTCCATTTTGATGTAAAACTTTTGTCTTGGCAGGTATTGTTCAGTAGTTGTACAATTAGCCAACAAGGCTGAAGAACGTCAAATCAAAAGCACAAAGGATTGATCCTCGGGTTCTGGATTGGCCAAGAATTGGCTTATAAGTGCCAGTTTTTAATAATAAATGAAACACATTTGCTGTTTATCTCCTCTTCTATCTTACAAAATCCTCCCTTCCTAACTAGGACACAAACGCAGCTCTAAAATACATACTTTATACATACAGGATATCTAGATTCAGGGTAACAACACATTTTCTGTCTCTCTCAGGGGCGTCTTAGGAAAGCAGGGCTACCAGTGTCAAGGTAGGATGGTGTTTCTTTGAAGCCATGTCATGTTACATTCCTGTAGTCCAATATCTTAATCTTAATTTATGTTTGTCGAGATTATAAACCAGAGGCACTGAAAACGCATATATTTGCCCTGTAAATGTGTTTCTTATGTCCGTGTGTGTGTTCCTCCCGCAGTGTGTACCTGTGTGGTCCATAAGCGCTGCCATGAGCTGATCATTACCAAGTGTGCAGGGATGAAGAAGCAGGAGGACACAGTGGAGGAAGTACTGATCTACAACTACAGCCTGTTTTTATTTGATACAACACAGTCGAACAGACACTGGCTAATGTTCAATCAGATCAGTGATTCCAGCTTGAAAGATCAAATGATATGAAAAAATGGGCACTTTGACACCATAAGACTACCAATCAAGTCACTTATCATCAATATCAATCTATCAAAACTTTCAATTTTCAATCAGTAGTGTTATACATTTGGAACATGATACATAGGAATTGATGAAGGGGTACATGAGTTGAATTGACAGGGCTGTGGGGGTACCTTAGACCAAAAAGGCTGGGAACCACTGCTCTAGGGTTCTGCAGAGGACCTTTGTTGCATGTCATTCCCATTCTCTCTGGTCCCTCATTTCCTGTCATTTCTCAAATGTCAACTATCAATAAAGGGCATAGATGACCCAAAAATTATAGGGGGACTTTGACAGTAGTGGTAGAGGGAACAACATTCACATTCCCACATTTTTCCTGCCAGATCCAACCTCCGACCTCCCGACTCCTGCAGGTTTGTCTCACTGACCTTTTGTGCCTCTTACAGCCAGTTGGTTCTCAGAGGTTCAGTGTCAACGTGCCGCACAAGTTCAGCATCCACAACTTTAAAGTGCTCACCTTCTGCGACCACTGTGGGTCTCTGCTCTGGGGTCTGCTGCGTCAGGGACTCCAGTGTAAAGGTACGTTAGCTTTTATAAAATGCTTTAGTTGATAAAAGTGGAGACACACATACTCAGGTGTTCATCATACCTGTAGTGCCGTTCACTTGACCTGGACAAAAGAAAAAAAATATTTTTATTTGATCATTCATATAAAGCCATTCTATCTAGTGCCTGATCTGAATGTGTACATGCTAACTCTGTCAGTCACTGTGACTGTGTCAGTGTGTAAAGTGAATGTACACAGGCGCTGTGAGAGTAACGTAGCTCCTAACTGTGGTGTGGACGCCAGAGGAATCGCTAAAGTCCTCTCTGACCTCGGAGTCACACCAGACAAGATCTCCAACAGCGCCCAGAGACGGAAAAAGGTGAGTCATCCACAGGTTTTAGAAAAGTCAACTGGCTGTTGCTTAGAAGCAATTAAATAGCATTTAAATAGACTTTTGCAAACTCTAATTATACCGTACAAACTCCAGAAAAGCAGAGATAAAATCAAGATAAGATGCTGACAGAGGGATTTTGTCTTTAAACAGCTTCCTCAGGGTCAGGACCCCCAGCAGCCGCTATCAGGGACGCCTAAGACAGAAGACGCAGATCGCTCAAAGTCCGCCCCCACCTCGCCGTGTGACCAGGGTAGCACATCAACTCCAACCTGCATGAGACACAATCAAGTGAACAAACACACCAGAACTCATCTCACTCTTATTTCTGTCCAGATGCGAAGGAGCTGGAGAACATCCGGAAGGCTCTGTCGTTTGACCACCGTGGAGAGGAGCACAAAACTCACCCGCTCTCCTCCGCCGCATCTGTTGCTACGGTAACGGGGGACAGTCACGGAGGCGGAGGAGGCGATGGAGGCAGCATCAAAGAGGAGGGTGAAGCAAGCCGGGAGAACGGAGAGATCAAAGGTCACAGCGTTCCTGAAATGAAGAGGATGAACCTGCACGACTTTGTGTTCATCAAAGTTCTGGGAAAAGGAAGCTTCGGAAAGGTGAGCGCACGACTTTTGACATTTGTTCACGTGTTTCCTCTTCAGCTCTGTTCAGCATCAGTTTGTGCTTTTATTTTTTCCTGCCATCCCTTTCTCTTTCCTCTACTCCTTTACTCTGCAACCTGTCGCTCTATGTCGGTGAAAAAATAAGTACGGTAACAAGGATGGATCAAAACAGGAACAAATCAGTCCAATGAGAGACAGAGAGGCAGAAATGGAAGACATGAAGAGGAAAACTGAGAAGAGAAAGGAGAGCTTTGTGGAATATATTCTCTCTAGTGTCATGTTTGTGGTTTCAGCTGTGTTCTGACTGTTGTGTGTCATGTGACCAGGTGATGCTGGCAGAGCTGAAAGGCAGCGATGAGGTTTACGCGGTCAAGGTGCTGAAGAAGGATGTGATCCTGCAGGATGACGATGTGGACTGCACTCTGACTGAGAAACGGATCCTGGCCCTGGCCAGAAAACACCCCTACCTGACACAGCTCTTCTGCTGCTTCCAGACTAAAGTAGGAACACACACACACACACACACACACACAAACTCACGTGCAGACATACTTTGCACCTCCAGGGGGCTGCATTGGACCACATTTGAATCCATAGCGTCCAGTTGTTCAGCTGACAGGTCTCACATATGGAAAAAAAATCCAGAGTCTGGGAAAAAAAGGAGAAAGTTAAGTAGTTAGCATCCTTTTAAAACGTATACGTCCTTTAGAAATTACATAAATAGACTGTGTTTTAAGCAAGAATAAACTTTAATTTCAATTTAACAACCTGGGGACTGGGTCACATGATAAATCTGATGGGTCACCAGATGATTAAAGGAATACAAAAGAAAAAAATTATATTTCTGTTACACTAACTTGTGTTCCTTTTTCTTCCTTTTTTTAATCTTATGAAATACATTTT
Source organism: Macquaria ambigua (assembly GCA_008360985.2). Lineage (NCBI taxonomy): Eukaryota > Metazoa > Chordata > Actinopteri > Centrarchiformes > Percichthyidae > Macquaria > Macquaria ambigua. The sequence goes on along the minus strand of VMKM01001186.1, from coordinate 25,688 downwards.
AACCTCCTCAGGCCTCTAAAAATCCTACAGATCACAGAATATGAGAGGGAAAAATCACTTTGTGGTTGAACTGCTCACACCTGATGTTTTCACTAAGGCCATAAGCTGTAGAGCTGCAGGTGTTTCTTCATTTCAAGGGGTCTAAAGACAAAAAGCCTGGGAACCACTAGTCTAAAAAACAATAAAATAAAAATAATGACATTAAATGAAATACAAAAAGAAGTGCTTTTTGAACAGACACATTAAGCCTGAAGTCTGAATCATTTACCACAAGTAAAAAATAACAGAACTGGACGATGTCAGGTCACTTTATAGGTCAAATATGCCCCTAGCGACGGCATGTTAAAGGTGAAACACATTTCTAAACACTTTAACAGTAACTATGAGAGAACTATAATAAGATAATTGCTCTGTATTCACTTCTCAGAGCACATCACAACTTCTCTTTATGTTCAGGGACAAACAGCCCTCAGGTCAGCATCCCTATTCTATACACATTGATTAAATGCTGTAAATTGTGCTGGCAAACAGGGGTCAGTTAAGCTCGTGTCTGTTGAGGCTGTAAATTCACCTGAGTGCACAGAGACTCAATCTTTTGAGACCAGGAACAGTTTCCAGAAAGCGTCATTAGTAAAGCATCTGCCATCAGCTCAACTCCCTGCTCTCTCTCATCGTCTCCAACTCTCAGCTAATTGGTCCATCCATACAATAAGTGGACGATGACAGACAGACACACTAAGGGCACCCGTGGGTGGGACGCTGCTAACGCCAACAGCTCCCTCCGAGCTACTGTATGTTTTGTCTAGCGTATATTGCATAAGTGTTTCTGTCGGGAAACATACAGAGGCTCTGTGCATGTACTTGTGTGTGTGTGTGTGCACTATGTGTGTGTTTGTGGGACTTCCAGGTGTGTTCTGTTTCCAGTTTGACGACTTGCTGAAGGAACAGGTCACATGTCGTGTTGATGTGCCAAGTCCTCTCGCTGCAACTTGAGCTTGGCGGTGCAGAGAAGGCTGCACAGGTGTTTTGTCAGTCAGACCTCAACAAAACATGAGCTGCACAAGCCTGAACATTTAAGAAACCAAACCGAGAGGTCTTTGAAGTTCACTTAATGTTCACTTTGGTAGAATAATGGAAGTTTAGAGTTTAGATAAAGAGTTTTGAGATGTTTCCTCTTATAAACCTGGTAGAAAAGAACTACAGACCTTCATCAGTCTGAGTTGTTTGTTAAAATGACATGTATTCGACTATAGATCACTTAAGCTTTTAAATTCAAATGATATGTGTCTCCATGTCAATTAAGGAGAAGACTACAAGAAATTAACCCATTATCATGAGAAAACGAGCTTTGTTATCTCGATATAACGGCATTTAAAAAATGATTGCTAGCATGGCCGTTCTCTGCTTCTGTAGAAAAGAGTCATATTGAGTTGTAAGATTTTTTTTTTTATTAAATGCAAAAGAATTGGCCAACGGGATTGGAGTATTTTACCATTTCCACTGCAAATCTGAACTAATTTCAACAGTTTTCTTTCTTGATTCTTGTGAAGCAATCTGAGCATTGCCCGTCTTGTTAGAAGACAGTGAAACATTTTGACGAGACCTGACAAATCCTCTTGGGAGCCAGTGGAAATATGTGTCACTATTTAGAGATTCTTGACCTGTATGGACAGTGCGATGGATGCTTTGGCTTTGTTTCCTGCGGTGGATCAGTGGGACTCAAACATGTCAGGGAGGAGGAGTTGAGCGTAGGACGTTTTGTGAGCTGCGTCTTTTTGTTTATTTTCTCAGAATGTTCTGGAGAGCTCGAGTCTAATGATGGCGTCTCCTGTTCAATTTATTTATTCCTGTTATTTTCCTCCAAAGCAAACACAAACATGTGTGCACGGTGCATGGACGAGAGACAGACAGAGAATAACAGACAGCTTTCTCAGATGACATTTTAGTGTTTCTTTTTTTACTTCATTCTTTTTTTTTTATTCTCCTTTTCTTTCTGTCTGATGCATAACACACACACACACACACACACACACTCTGGCAGTCAGGGGTGATTGGGAGTGTGTTCTTGGACAAAACAAAGGGATTGTGGCTCTTACATAACTGCTTTGATCCTTATCAGGGACATGATGTGTATTCCATATGCTGTGTGACCCCGCCCTCATCACCCGCCTCCCCCTCCTCCCTCTCACCTCCCACCCGACTCTTCTTAGAACACACACACACACACACACACACACACAGACACACACACTTAATGCTCTCGATGTGATTACAATAAACAAAGCCACATATACATACTGTACTCGGTATAGAATCACACACACACACACACAGAGCTTCACAGTGGTGTCGCACTTCATCTCTTACGTAACGTTGGTTCCACTCGGCCTGTCCCCAGGCTGATCCACATCGACTCAATGTGCTAATGAATTAGCTCGTTTGACCAGCGTGAGGCTGAATTCAGCTGCGGTAGGTGGTGCAAGAGGTCGGTTGGGGTGTTGGGTGCAAACCTCTGCAGGAGTATTACTTATATCACATATAATATAGCAGCTTTCAGCTAACAACACTGAAACATTGTTGAGTATTGGACTTTGTGTTTCTAGAAACTTTGGTGCCCTCTAAAATGATATAATATAATGAGGCTTGGTTTGAATTACCGTGGGGATCTGACCCCCCCTAATTAAGACTTGGATCACCCCCCAAAAGAGGTAAAAACAACAGGTCAGGGGGGTCAAAACATTTATATATACTTCTTACCTGTAATCGTAAATGTTACAATATATTTCCAATATTCACGCCTGGAGGTGGAGCTGCTACTTTTCCCTTTTTGTAAATATTTCATTTATTGTTAATTTACCATTTATTTATTCAGGATTTTTAAATGTAGTATTAATTTTTGTTTCACATTTTAGTTATTAGATTAATTCTTTTTTTTTTTCCAAGCACCTCTATCCTTGAAGAAGCCATTTGTTGTGCCGTGACATCACTTAAAAAAAATCTTTGTACTTTGTGTGACCTACCTACAACCTCCTCCCTCCCACTCCGCCCTCCCTCCCTCCCCTTCTCTTCTTAATCGACTGTGGGATCGCAGCCGTTCCCCTATCAGCCTAATTACCGACGAGAAATGTAAATAGCATTATACAACAGTAGCGCCAGGCCTCACTCTGCTCTGCACACAAGAGGCAGAGTGAGGAAGTAAAGGCAGGGAAGAAGTGAGTGAGGAAATGGAGAGAGAGAGAGATGCAGGAGGATTAAGACAAACAGGGAAATCTGGTTTTAGACTGCAGATTGTCAAAATGTGAAGGGGTGATAATAAAAGGTGACGAAGAAGGGGAGAGGGTTTGGTAAGAAGTGAGTGAAGTGAGGAACAGGACAGATTTCAGTGAAAGAGTGAGTGTTTTTTAATGAGCTGTAATTGGTGAACATCAGAGGCAGCAGAGATGACCAGGAACAAGCCAGGTACATTAATGAACCTTTGTTCTCTTCTGCTTAGGACAGAGAGAGACTGATGGAGCGACACGGGAAGATAGAAAGACAGACACCGACAGTGATGCTCAGAGTCAGTGGGGTCATACATAAAGACGTGGCAGATGACTGAAAGCAGAGGTGGAGGGCCAACTGTCTTTAACAAACACATATTGTGACATACTGTACCTATAACATGTTTATTTTAAAATGCACCAATGATGAAGCAGAAAACTTATGCTGAATTCTTCCCATTTAAAAGGTTTTGAAATTTGCTCTAAAATTACATTACTTTATGGTTTCCTGTTAACTGACAGGGACTGAGTGCAGGGTTTAACATTTAAGGTTGGCCATATTCTGTATTTTTCTTATTGTCAACAAATCTCACAAAAAAGACCAAAACCAACAAATTTATATTCTTTCAATCGTTTCTGTCTTCCCCACCCTGTCACCATGTCTTTGGCTCTCAGCTCAAAGCCCATTAGTTTCTACTGAAGATGTAAATCTTTAAAAACGGCTCACAAATGTATAGTTTCATATGAAATGGCTCAGTCATTTCCTAAAACAGCTGGACACTGTATTTTTTAGCAAAGGTTACTCAAACTGGAGTAAATAGTGGATTTGTTAGGAAGAAGATACAGTATACACAGACAATACTTATTAGTGGGATCAATTCATCGTTGGTTTTGTTTTTTCATGGTCGTTGACAGTAACAAAAATATAGGAATTAATCAGACTTATCCTTTAACATTTCTTTTCGAAATGAAAAGTGATTTTCTTTTGAGAAGTAATGAAAAATGCAAACGCTACATTTTGTTCTGTTTCATGTTGTGTCACATTTATTACTTGAATCTGAGCTACACAACGGCAGATGGATTACAAATATGAATTCTAAGATTTATAGAAGATTTTATTACAAATTCCATAGGGCTGTTGAGGGGAGTTCTGTCTGTCTGTGCCGCCAACTCTTATCTTACTTTCCAAAGAACATTTTCAATAGTCATCTGTCCCTTTAAAATAAATGAGCTCTACTTATGAGCTGGGAATAATCCACACAACACACGTCATGTTCAATCCAGAAGAATTCAACCTTCATAAAGGACTGAAAGAATGAAAGTACTTTTCTTGTTAACTTCTCTCTGTCGTGTTCCTGGATCAGGCTAGAAGCAGTGATCTAGGGTATATGTAGGTATACCTAACCTATATCCCTTTTTTCTCTTAAACATTGCAATCAGGACAGCCTTGAGCTGTAAACAACAGCTGGTAACAGTAACCTTAAAAAATGGAACAAAACACGGACAAATGGACCAACAATTGTAGTTGTTGTTGTAGGTCACGCAGAAGTGGCGTTGCTATACCAACCGCCGGCCTGCTTACGTCACTTCAGCGTTCCTATTGGTGGTACCAATGCAAACAGAAAAAAAGCCACTTGAAGGTATGTAGTTCTCAGGGGAGCTCCCCAGTGGGCAGTTCCTGTCAGGGAGTCCCCAGAACTGTTTGGTCTGAAAACACCTAATATCCAAATCCAGTCTCAGCTTTATAGTCATAATATTAAAACAGAACCCGAACTCCTGACGAGCTGCTGGGAACCTTCAGTATGTGCTTTTTGTGTTTTGTACTTTGGGTCTGAGCAGTAATGGCCAGCATATGTCTCTTCTGATGCCAGCTCAGTGTTTATCTCCTTACCAGCACAATTATTTGTGTGTGTGTGTGTGTGTGTGTGTGTGTTCTTGTACTTCCTGTACTACCTTCAAAATGAGAACATTTTTTGAAAGTGAGGACATTTTGCTCACTACTCATTGTCCTCACTTCTTCAAAGGGCCGTTTCAGGGTCCAGGTTAGATTTAGATAACCTGACGCACCAGATGGCTCGTTACACAGAACCATCTGAGAAGTTGTCCTTGGAAACAGTTTGGAAAAGGGCAGGCACTTTTAAAAAATACTTGGCAGGTGATTGGATGAACCATCTGTCTATCATGTCTACACAGGCTAATTTCAACCAATCAGATCAACGAACCATAGGACGTAGTAGGAGAGCTGAAGCCAATCGGGAGAAGAGTGAAAACATCTTTTCCATGGAGAAAAGCCTTCAGTGCCGTTCTTTGCTCTTCTTTCAATAAAGAAATACTCTCCAGTTCTGATATAACTGATGCTATAGCAGCATCTACGCTAACCTCTTTAGGAGCCGCCATTGTTGTTTTCGAGCGAACAGTCGCATTCATCACACCTAAACCACGCCCGTAGCTGCCAGTTGTTCTTCCTAGGATGCTGATTCGTCCGAACCACTGTGGTTTGGCCACAATTGCATAACTTCAAGCCTGGCAAGATGGATTCTTGCGTGATCTCACAAATTTAGATTGAGGTTAGAGAAAGGTCGCGGTCATTGTACACCCAACCATTAACCCCGACCTCTGCTTTAAGAGGTTTTGTGGCGCTATAATAATGTCACACCACTTCCATCTTTGCTGCTGAGAGAGGACAGTCATCATGACAAGAGGTTGCATTCCAGGAAAACAAACAAACACTAAACTTAGGTGTTAAGTTAAACGACCAATGCTGTAGTGTTTCTGGACATTCTCAAGTAAAAGTGAATAGTATGAGTAAAAGTATGTGGAATTTCAGTAAGTTTAACACGTGTACCTTTTGTAAAGGTATAAAAATAATAAGTAAATTGTAAGGTCATACAGTATCAATTCTCTCTTTGCTCTTCAGAAAAAGACAAAACACTATAAACTAGAATGTAAAATGAAAGACCAAAGAAAAGCTGAAAGCATCCATCCCACTCTCTTCCTTCCCGTCTTCACCTGCAACATCATTATCATCCTTCATTCATCTCTTCCTCCCTCCATCCAACTCTCCATCCCTCCTGGTGTGCTGCTGACACACACGAACAGTGTCATCAGAGCGTTTTTCTGTTGCTAAGTGACGTAAAAACCCTCGGACACACCCTGCTCAGGACAAAAATACATAAGACAATCATTTACCTCATTTCTGCTACTTAAAATCACCCAAACACACACTCTGCTCACTACACTTGATCATGGCTTTATAAGGACCTGACTTTCCTGGAAGTCTGTTTCTCATGAAACTAATCAAGACAAACTACTCACTTACCAAGTTTTTTTTTGTGTCTTTTTGACCAATGAAATTCAAGTGTTCTGCTCATTTGTTTTTACGGGAACGAGGAGTAAGAAGATATTCTGTGGGAGAACCAGCAGCCCACAGCACGCATTTAACTCCTGTCAGCCGTCGTGAAGAACGACAGTGAGGGCGAATTTAGCATGCTGGAACAATGAATACGCATACACACACACACACACACACACACACACACACACACACACACAGTGTAGGCACATAACAGGTTGCCCAGCCAAATATGTGTCAGTCTTGAGCAGCGGAGAGTTGTTCTTTTCAAAGCTACCATCATTAATGGATGTACGTTTGTTTGCTGTTCTTGGGATGCAGTTCAGGCACACACACTTTTGTAATTCTATGCTTGGAAGGACGCTCATGACATAATGCATTCCTTAGCCCCTAACTTTAACCAAGACGTTTATTCTTTATTCTTGTTGATGTTTGTGAACACACACACACACACACACACACACACACACAGTCTGGTTTCAGACCTCTGAATTGCTGCTCACATCTTGTGCATGTTTTGTAGGCTTTGTAGGCAGGATTAAGAGTGGAGATGTCGATTTCCTGTGCCAGAGCAAGAAAAATGCATTTGCTACATCCATGAGAAATAGAGGCAGAAAATTTAGAACAACAGTGGTGACCAGTGGATGAGATCAACACAGCTGTACATTTTGTCTTACTGTGCAGAAATAGTGTCGACTCTTAAATCAGTGTATTTCTTATATCATGAAAAACATTAAGTTAATCGCTCTTAGCAACAGATATATGCATCTGAAATCACACCCTATTTACTATATCTGGTGCACTATATTTATTCTCTGCTGTTTTGTTTAAGTGCCCAGTTTCTGAGTGTGGAATTTCTGCACTATATTGTGTCCCGAAAAATTACAGAATGGAACAAAAACGTAGTGTCCGTGGGATGTACTCTACTTTCTGCCAACAATCCTAAAATGCAATTGTAGCATTTTATAGCTTATAGCAAAAATGACATGCTAAATTAAGTGAAATCGAAATTTACTTCTCACTGCGGAGTAAACTACTGTGTCTATTACGTAGGGAGTAGTGTATTAGCGAACGTGAGAGTGATTTCAGACAGCACAGAGCTTTTTTGTCAAGAGAAACTGACATTGGTGGGGCTGATACATCTCTCGCTACTGATTGGTTAGAGCAAAACAAAACAAAATTAAGCCTCTCCCAAAAGGAAAACATAAATATGATAGCGGACTTCTTAATAAAGTGAAATGAAATTGTAATTATTATCAGGCTAAAACACACACACACTCCCTATTAGGTTTCATTTATGTTTAATTAAATTCTGGTCCTGTTTTTTGTCATATTTTTTAAATATATCTGTATTTTGAAAAATAAAACCAAACACATCTTGTTGGATGTTTTCAACTAGTTTTTACTTGAGCTGGATGTCTTAGCATTAGCTGATTAGCTGTGACTTCTTCCCTGCAGTAAATGATGTTTGTGCATGATTACATTTTGCTGTATCGTTGCTGTCTTTTGTGAAGTACGTTTCGAGCAGTTGCTTTGGTCCACCATAATGTAAATACTATACATGTGCATTGACACCTGTAATCAGCAACGTACTGTAGATGGAAGCTCAGGAGGTCCAAACTTCTCTAATGAGCAGAATCGGGGAGAATGTTTTTCATCAAGTCTCTGTTCTTTTAATTTGGAAGCGGTTCTAGTTCAGAACAGGTTCTGAGGACACTACACCTCACGTTCTGGACGACTTACAGATGCGTTGGCTTTGTTGGACAGTGAGTTGCCGCTCGGTTCTAGGGCACACGCCTGATTTAACTGCAGGGGTTATTTAAGGACAAAGATTCCTGATCTGGTTCCAGGGCCACACACACACAATACACTCTGTCCCCCAATTACAATCATTTCCTGCTGCCATCATCAGTGAAAAAAAAATGAAAAAAATAAAAATCCTGCCCTCCTCTTAAAGGCAAAGTCCACAAAATGCACTTATGACTCCAAAATCGACTTAAAAGAATGACTCATATATCTGGACTGTTATTGTAGCAGCATTTAGAAGGAATGCAGTGTGATAAAGCTTCCATCTTGCATTATGAAAACAGTGATTAGATGGTGTGAAGATCTGAATCAAACCACAGAGTGAAAACAAACTCCGGCTCCAGGTTGTGTTCAAATGAAATCACTGAGTGCATCTTTACTGGGACGGCTCTGTGTGGTAATGACTAGCAGCCAAACAGTAATGGCTCATAATGTTCCGAGAAAAATAGGGCAGCAATTCACTTTTTCGTCTTTGTACACGGACAAAAGTTCAAACCCGACTTGTTGTTTTTTGTTCCCAGTTATACTGATTTTGATAAGTGTATTTACTGTAGCTTCATGAAGGGAGTTCATATTGTCTGGTGAGGAGATGTAGTCCGTGACATCTAAAACCAAATACAGATATTTGTTCTTATGCATTTTATGTTGCATAACTGCAGACGTGAAAATTAAGTCCATTTATATAACCTTAATTTAATCTAATGGAGATTTCATTTTCAAGGGAGACCCTAGTACATAATAAATGCTAGGTAATTTTTAAAAATACAGAAGGAGTGTAATTTACAGTATGTACATCAGAATATAATAAGAGCAACAAGGTATAGGTGCTTTACTTTACTTTGATATTCTGCTACATTTACCTGACAGCTATACTATGTATATGTAGTTAGTAGATTTTGGTACTTTAGTTATTATTTCAGATGTGCTTATAAATACCACTAATATCATCAATTTTGCAATTTTCCCTTTCCTTTCTTTTTGCCCTTTCTCCTTAGCTTGCTTCTTCTTTCTTCTCTCTGTCCTTCATTGTTTCCTCCTTGCCTTTACTTCTCTTCCTTTCTTCATCCCTTTCTTTTTAGTTTGTTTCCTTTTACTTCCTTGTTACATTTTCTTCCATTTTCCTTTCCTTACTTCCATCTTTCTTTCTTTCGTTGTTACTTTGTCCTTTCATACTGTCTGTCTTTCCTCCCCTCTTTCTTTTTCCTGTTTCCTGTGTCTGTTTCCTTACTTTTTGTTTTTCCCTTTTTTTATTCCCATCTTCCTTTCCTTCCTTCTTCCCTCATGACTTTCTTCCTCCTTACTGCCCTTTACAACTTGACTTTCAATTGTTTCCTTGTTTTCTTCCTTCTGTCGTTCCTTGCTGTTTTCCGTCTTTCTTTCTTTTCTTCTTTAACTGATCCTGAAGCAGAAACTAAGATGTGATGTTTTTACATAACAGCAAAAATAAACTCTCCTCTTCCACAGTATATGAGCTCATTTATATAAGTTAATGGGTTTGGGGTTACATAAATTGCATAAGTTGCAGATTGAGACTTGTTCTACATACATCACAGCAGGGCGGCATAGAGAAGGACACACACACACACACACACACACACACAAGCATACAATGGTCAGATAACCATCAAGACATTATTGTCTCTGTTGGGTTGGGGATGATCTGGGTGTGTACCTACATGGAATGAATGTGTATGTGTGTGTGTGTGTGTGTGTGTTTCTGACTTTGGCTACTTTTGGGGACACATTTCAGACTAAAGACCAGTTAATTGGGGATGGCTTTTCCAGTTGGGGACAAAAGCCGTGTCCCCAATTGGGGAAAAAGCTGATTTTTAGGTCAGTGGTTAGGGTTAAGTCTATGCAAGGTCCCCAAAAGTGACCTAAATAAACATGTGTGTGTGTGTGTGTGTGTGTGTGTGTGTGTCAGCAGTGGGAAGCCAGTATCTGTACATTTGTAATTACACTCAGGAAATGTTTATTCATGTTTGATTGGGTGGGACCAGCCGGGACTCTGGGTACATTTAAACAAACTATTTTGACATCCTGTTTAAAGTCGCTTTCAGGAGGAGCAGGGAGAGAGAGAGAGAGAGAGAGAGAGAGAGAGAGAGAGAGATCTGGCTGAGGTGGATCGCCGGCCACTTATGTAAGACCCCGATCCTGAGGCCCCCTTTAAACTGATACTGGGAAGGAAAAAAAAAAGAAGCCTGAGGTCAGCTTTAAAAACATGGAGTGTGAATATAGTCAGATCAGCTGCTGTGGGTGAGCAGCTGAATTAACTTTGATGGATTCAGGTCAAAGTAATCAGTTAGAAGTTGCATTATATGCAGGTAGGATAAGAGCAAGAAACCAAAATGGGCATGGCCACTTAAAGGACTACTCCACCAAAAATCTATCTTTGAGTATCAAACACCTGTAGGCTTGAAAGATTTCTCTTAGGGATGAACCAATATGATTGGTAACGGCATCGATACTGACTTGTTTAGGTAGACTGGGTATGACCAATCCACTTTAAATACACCATCAGTTACATTCATAAAGTTTCCTCTCAGCTTTTAGTCTCTGGCCCAATGTTGCCTAACATATAATGAGTTCCATGCAGTGAGGTATACTGATTCCAAATTTTGGAAAAAGAAGAAACTGGTATCTGATCGGCACTCTGTGTGAGCAGATGCCCTTAGTTGAGGTATTGGAACCAGTCTCCAAGAGAGAGAAAAGGTCTGATTGGTGTATCCCTATTTGCTCTGAAAAGTTTGCAGCTTGCTCCATTGCAAAAAAATCCCAATTGTGACCCAGAGTCATTGCAAAAATAAAGTACCAAAATGTTCATAGTCACTTCTCAAAGAACCACCACACTGTTGATCTGTATGTTGAGTCTGCTCTAAACACGGCACGCTCATTTGAATGTAGAGAACTTTCCCGTTCCTTCCAGTGAAAGTTGCTCACCAGGCAAAAAGGTTCAGGCTTCATGCATCAAAACACACACACACACCCATTGCTTTCTACATAAAGCCAGTCATCTGTGGTGTCAAGACTCGCATTATCACGGTTTGACTCATGTCAGTTGCGTCTGGATACATCACTGTCCTATTGCGCCAGCTCTCCAGAAACAATGAAACAGTGTTACAAGCGTCAAGTAACATGCATAAAATGATGATGAATGGTTGGTGTGCATTTGGAGTCCTTTTCTGACTTTTCAGTTATTTAATTTACTTTTATTAGCCAAAAGGTTTCTGCTTATTTGATCCGTAAATGGTTTCTTAATTGAATTTCCAGGAAATATACAATATCAAGATCATATTGATCTAAAATTACATAGAAAAGTGTTTCATATGGCTCACCCCTGTACTGTACTGTTGATTTTCTGTTCCGTTGCCTGTTTTTCTTTGTTTTCATGTTAAATTCAACCTTGTTTTTAATAACGATAAAATTTTGCATCTTGGATTAACCTGCTGGCTAATGAGGCCGTCAACCAGAGGAAATCAGGGTTATGACTTGGTAGATCCTGTGGTTTATGTTTACCGTTCATCACTGTTTTGATTGTTTTCACCAGAAGAAAAGCAGGAAGAAAGTGTAGGATTACGGGAATATTTACTCGTTAATGACAATGTGAAGAAAGAGGATTGTCGAAACCCCACCCAGAAAGTTGACTGTTTCATTCATAATAGTGTTTGGTTAACTGGAATTATGTCTGTTTGGGAAACCACCTTCCTCCCTGCAGTTCCGTGTTACTTCTAAAGAAGACTGGAGATACTTCTAAGATCTAGGCAAGACCCCAAAATGTCCAAAGATACTGTGACTGAGAACAGTTTTTGGTTTAGTCTGTATAAAATGATGCTCAAGACTAGAAGATTTCCACCTGTACACTAGGAAGGACCACGCCACAACAGTGCGTGATTAAAGGTTTAATGATCTAAGGTAGCACAGGACGTTGAGAATGGATGGGAAAGGATGAACGGATGTGAAAGATAGATGGAGGGGGGTGAAGTGGACAGGTAAATGAAAGAGAAAAGGGAAGGGAGTAGTGTGGGTTTGGAACCTTGTTTCTCCCATTCTGCGCTCAGGTCAGTTGAAGGATTATACGTATGTCCTCTACAGACTGTTGAAGTTCTCTGAAACTTTTCAGAGAGCCACTGAAATGAAACAAGATTGTGTTTCATGTTTCCTAAGAAGACTTTTCCCCAACAAATGCCATGACTGGTTATTTCTTATGTTGAACGTAAAATCTGGATCTCCAAAAGTGCTGTACAGCTGAGACATAGAACATAGTTCCAGACGTTTGAATCGCTGCCCACACCTCTGATTAGTTAAGCGATTTATGTAGAGACGAATAGTTCATTCTGTTTATCAGACTATGAGACAAATGTGGAGTAAAAGTACACCATAAAATGAGTCTCCTAAAATGGAAATACTCATGTAAAGTGCCAGGAGCCAGATGTTAAAACTTTTATTAATCTATGACCATCTCTCTGATGTTTGATAATGATGATTGATGGTGGTTCATGTGACGAGCTGCTCTGGCGCTGTTGGAGGACCACGCTGATGTGACTCAGTCGGTAAAATTGCACTTCTTCATTCTTTTCATTGTCTCACGAGTGGGGGGGCAGGCGGAAGTATCGATATGCAAAACGGTGATTGAGGGAGTGTCCATTCATGGCTAACTATGGGAGTGGAAATTGGGGTTGTGCATGTGCACCCAGTTACACAAGGATTGACATTTACAAAACAGAACCTTGCACACACACGACTTTATACTGGAAATCTGACGAAAACATGTATAGGGATATTTTATTCATCTGGCCCCAAGACCTCAAATGTGTACATAAAGGAATACTCCACTAAAAATCTATCAGTTCTTGAGTAAATGTACTTAGTTATAGAGTGCTGCAGGAATGAGTCCTAAAACCCTGAAATGAGTTAGCATTTCGTCGTCTGGAGGTCAGTGGGTTTCTTGAATGGGTTTTTGGTTCAATGCCTGAAATAAGGTCTGTGGTTAACACATGCTGAAGAGATTTTCACGTTTTGTTCTACGACATAAAATATGTCAGTAAATACCCCACTCATGACTAAATGGCTAAATGAGACTACAGAGGTTGTCGGGGACATTAAACGTCATCACGCCAAACACAGAAACTCATCTACTCACTCGTCCGCCTTCACAGCCTCGTTGGGTTTATACTGCAAACTGTTCTAACTCAAATTCAAATTACAAGTCAGAAGCTTAGTGGTGGTGACGTTGAAGTCATGCGACCGTGGTGTAATTCATTTATAGCCTAACGTTAGCTTTTTACTTCTGGTGATTACATTTACGCAAGTATCGTAAACTTTTGTTTGCCACAGTGCTTATTTTCTGCAATAATCCAAAATCCAATGGAAAAGTCCCATTGGACTTTTGTCGAGGGAACCAGAGCGATGCTATAACTTCCGGGTTGGCCTGCAAATATACGTCATCCCTGCAGCACTCTATACACCTCACAACAGGTTTCAGATCTGTGCGCACATGTGAGACGTGTCTGTCATCTTAGCTGCTAACCCGGAGGGCTCACACAATGGCTCGGAGGGAGTGCTGCTGGTTTCTTATATACGGAGCTGTTTATATCACACACACACACACTCTCTCTCTCTCTCTCTCTCTCTCTCTCTCTCTCTCTCTCTCTCTCTCTCTCTCTCTCTCTCATTTCCTATATGAAGAAAGGGAGCTGGAATTCAGGAAGGGGGACATTTTCCCCCGGAGCATTTTCAGTACCAAAAGAAAATAGAGCTCATAGGGCGCGGTATAGAGTGTGTTTTTTGAGTGTGTGTGTGTGTGTGTGTGTGTTCTATTTCTATGGGAGTGGAGACAATCCATGTTGGTCACAAGGTGGTAGTCTGTGAGACATAAGATCCAGAGTATTGTTTAAATTTACACTTGGATTGGTGGAATCTCTACCTGCTTCATAAACACTCAACTTTCAAATTTAGTTTGCCTTCATATGTCTCAATTAGAGGTAGTGATATGAATACTGTACAACACTATAGTAATATCAGTATGTTACAGTATTTACTAAAGTATTAAAATATTAATTCAGTGTTTTATGCATACAAAAATCTACAATTTTCAAAACACACGTCCACAAGAAAAATGCCCATCACAATGTACCTGTGCCTAAAGGTACATATACATACACATATATGTGTAATGAAAATAATTCAAATACTTGTATTAACTTAAATACTTAATACTTAAATGAAATTCCTGTTAATGAAGTAAACAATTCACTCATAAATAATCACTTATCAACACTAGTCCAAATTCAAGGAGTTGAAAGTAGAAACAGCTCTTCTGCCTTTCTTTCAGATTTACCAACATGACTTAATTGTTTGAGTAATTATGCACATTTTGTTCTTATGTCTATATTAAATACATGTAGCATGCCATTTTTGTCTTTACTTTTAAAATGTCTTGTTTTGGTTGTGACTCGAGTAAAACTCATGAAGAATTTGTTAATATCGAGTACCAAACATTAACTGCAAAGTGAGTGACTCTCTCTCTCTCTGCAGGACCGGTTGTTCTTCGTGATGGAGTACGTTAACGGAGGCGACCTGATGTTTCAGATTCAACGATCGAGGAAGTTCGACGAGGCGCGATCTCGCTTTTACGCGGCTGAGGTTACGTCTGCTCTGATGTTCCTGCACCAGCATGGAGTCATTTACAGGTAACCATGCTAACAGTGTTAGCATCAAACCTTTAACAGGTCACCGTACCGTACATATGTATTCACGCCTCTATGGATTACTTTATTTTATTTATTTTTTCCAGATTTGTATTAATGTGATTTGGATTTTTCCTTTCCATGCTGAGATAAAGTGGGTGTAATCTCTACAAACAGATATCTGCATATGAATGCAGAATCTGTAGGCAAGGGACAAGATTTTGGTATTCAACGCGTTCTGGTTTCCGTTTGTAGTCCGAGTAGTATTGACCAATCATGTTGGAGCAGGCTTTGGTTGCATGCAGGTGAACAGTCCATGTGGAGAGCAAAAGAGGCAGAGTGCATTGGCCGCAATGCAATCTCGGAACCCATCGGCTATGGTTTGACGACGATTTTGCTTTTAATCAGTCTTAGAACCCTAGAGATTAGCTTTTTATTAGCTTTTTTAAAATTTATCTGAATTCAAATTGCCATCTGACGATAGCTGATGGGTTCCGAGAGTGCTAATCGGACTGTGAACAATGACCAGCACACAGAAGAGGGAGTCTTGGCCCGGATATCCGTTATCTAGATATCCGCTGGCTACACCGGGAGCCCTGAACCATTGGCCAATGCCCCCAGAGGCTAAATCATCGTCA
This sequence comes from Macquaria ambigua, assembly GCA_008360985.2. Taxonomy (NCBI): domain Eukaryota; kingdom Metazoa; phylum Chordata; class Actinopteri; order Centrarchiformes; family Percichthyidae; genus Macquaria; species Macquaria ambigua. The sequence goes on along the minus strand of VMKM01001186.1, from coordinate 9,946 downwards.
GACGATGGCAGATGGGTTCCGAGATTGAAGTGGGTGTAACACTATTCTACTGCACTTTTGCACCTGTCAGTTCTGCGTTAAAGCAGAGGTTTTAACTCAAACTCTGTTGCTTTAAACGTTTGATTGCTGTGAAGCATGAACATTCTGCTTATTTGATTTGGTGCTTCCAGCTGAGATATGCGTCTCCATTACAGGGCATAGCCTATAAGAGAACTCCTGGAAAATAGAAAATAAACATTAACTGAAACTCCCAGCATTAATGAAGAGAAATATTGTAAACTAAAGTGCACTTTTCAGGAATTTGCACAGGACTTGAACTTATCCATTTTCTTTGAAATACTGTAGGGCATGACTGTGCTACTTATTTGGCCTAAATCTTCCAGCTGAGAAACACATCTTCCACATTAAATGCTCTGTCTTGAATAGGAAGTTCTGATTGGTCCTGTGGTTGTTTTTACCAACAACAATCACCTCACTACTTTCCTGAGACTTAATGTGGTTTTAAAATGTGTCCTTTCATGTCTAGGCTAACTTGTGTGTCCTGGTTTGTCCAGTCAGTCATGTGTAATTAGGATGATTTGTGATCTCTCCCTAAACGTGTCTGACAGCTTTTCAGTTAGTCGGACAGTTCTGATGCATCAGTTAGCTGCTGAGTCATTATGTCATTAACTCTCTAACCACAACAAAAACTAAACTGCCATGTGATCGGTGCAGCAGATGCATTGACCTGCTGTTGGTGTGAGGTCAAGAGTGAGAAACTCTCATTACTGACCTCTGTGCATTCAGGCTACCAAGGTGGAAAAAACAAAACAAATAACTTTGGAATATTCGCATGCTAATCGATTTAAATGAAACACAACACTAAAATCTAACTTGGAAATATGCTTTAAAAAAAGCAAACAGTCTTGTTGTTTTGTACTGAGGTTCCCAACCCCTGGGCTGTGGACAGGTACAGGACCTTGCAACATATGGTACCGTGCTGCAAGGAAGCCAAATGATTCAGCAAAAAACTTTGAATAATAATTACATGACTTTATAGGCTATTTTTGTGGAAATAACCTTGAACTTGGTGCAGTTTGTGCTGCAAGTTTTCTCATCACTTCCTGTCATGCCCCCAACATTATACATGCTGCTGCGATTTTTAGATAGAGGCAATGTCTCTTTCTTGGTTGGTCAGTCGGTCAACCACTTTGGTCCAGACTGAAATATCTAATTTTCATCAAATTTTGTACAGACATTCATGGTGGAGGATTAATCCTACAGACTTTGGTGATACAGTGACGTTTCATCTAGCGCCACCATGAGGTTAACATTTGTGGTTTCAAGTTAATGTCTCAACAACTATTTAATGGATTGCCATAAAATGTGGTACAGACATTTTCCTCCATGGCCTCCTCAGGATGAATTATAATAACTTTGGTGATCCCTTAGCTTTTCAGCTAGCTCCACCATCAGGTCAAAATTTAAATATTCCCAATACTTTGGTTTTTGATAAAATAATTGTAAAACATACAACGACATCTGTGTGAGTTTCTTTGATGAAAATGAAGCCAAAATATCCCGGATACGGGAGCTGCCATCTTGCGCTTTGGAGCCAGATTCTGCACAGTAATGATCCGCAGTAGGAGCCGCGGTATTGACTTCTCGCCTATACACCCGCCTGAACCAATAGCGAGCACACTCACAGCTGTCAATCATGACGTGACACCCCCTTTTTATAGCATTAAATAACTAATTAAAACCAAACTGATCAGAAAAACGAACACTTGAACAAACATCAGCGTGATAAGAACTACCTAAAAGGACAGAAACCATCTTTGGGAACATTTTATTTGACGTGTACTTTGATTTTTCAGTTTGGCCCATGTCCCATCCGCTAACATGGAGGGGGCGGGGCTTATGACCTATACTGCAGCCAGCCACCAGGGGGCGATCCAGATGTTTTGGCTTTTGGGGAGCCGTCATGTCGTCCATCTTTATATACAGTCTGTGGTTCAAATCCTTGAGGAAATTGACTGACAGAGGAATAGCTAATTAGAACACAAAGTGATGTTAGTTGTTGGGCGTTCATGGATGTTCTCACGTTCAATCATGATGAAAAACAGTTTTATATATATATATATATATATATATATATATTCTTTATTATTCTTAATAATAATAATGCTTAAATATTCTTTTATGAAACTCAAACTCGTTGACCCTGGAGGTGCTCTGTGTTCGTCTGCAGGTCGAGATTACCTCACTGTCCTTCTACTTCAGGTACTATTATCTGTCTGTGGACTCCTCAGTCACAATATCATTGTCAACCAATAGCAAACACGCAGCTGGTTCCACAAAAGCAACACGCCGCTCGAATCATAACACCATTGTGATGGATGGAGGCTCAGTGCAGGTTCAGGCTGTTTGCTCCCAGAAATAACTGTGATGGAAGAAAAGTGAGTTCTTCTTTCCGCTGTTTTCTCTTCATGAATCTGAGGTTTGATTTGGTGTTTAGATTCTCTTGTCATGCAACCTGTGTGTGTGTGTGTGTGTGTGTGTGTGTGTGTGTACGTGTAAATATATGTGTTCATGCCATGTTAGGATAGTGAGAACTGTTGAGGTGTTTGTGTTTATGGCATTATGTTTCCTGTTCACTGACACCTGTTTTATCCTCTCACCACCAAGGCATTTACAAACACATGGACACCCACACATTTATACTTCAATTCTTTTGAGGACCCTCACTGACAAAATGCATGGGTGCCATGGGTGCTTCAGTTTCCTCACACAGTGCAAACATGGGGCAGCAATCGTGATGGAAATTCATCTGTTAAATAAATAAGAAAACTGAATTGTTACAGTTAAAACTGGCAAATATATTTGCCTTGTTTCTACAACAACCTTTTTCCCCCAGAGGGTTTAATAAAGTCTCATTTTGTTTTATCTGATCAGAATAATGCCAGGTTTGTTTTTTTGTTTTTTTGTTTTTTGGCCCTCAGACAGGATGAAATATGACCAACATCAGCTGACTCAAAATAAATAAATAAATAACTTGCTCAACACTGATCACAGACTATCAAACTGAGCGTCATGTCTTCAGGAGAACTGTTAATCCCTTTTAATCCAGCTGGTGGAAAGAAACCAAACTCCAATGTTTTGAAATTTAAGAATTTTACATTTGTTACACACTTACAAAACCAAGCGCTGTTAGGACTGTAAAACTGACTGGTGCATGAAAACACATGGCAGCCCCCTTTTTTTTTAAACGGGGCCCTCTTAACTTCAAACCAGCGAGAAGAGCACAGAGAAAAACACAAAAACAGAATTGTCCCATGTTGAAAAAAATCAATAAAATATGGTGGTTATGAAAATGAGCTGTCAAAAGTTCCGGGATAAAAAGGGTTTTCTGATTAAATCACTCATCATTAGAAAGACAAGAAAGCTGGTGAGATTTTGTTTAAGTTAAAGATTTTATTTAAAATAAAGAAGGGTTACAGGTACAAAAAAAGGAGATGCCAGTAAAGCAGGACAATAATGTGGCACCGAATCAGCTCAACCTTATTGTATTGCTGGTTGCTAAGATATTAACCTCGTACAGTACAATAGTTTGTTAATGTCATAAAACATTAACAGAAATGTACACAATACATAAAACATAAAGCACAGATATCCAAAACAAAGAGCACAGATCCAACAGAGGATTGGATATGAATTTTTTATTTAAAAAAATGGTATAGAATGCTTAAAAACACTATAAATTGCATGAAACATGAGATATTGCATAAAATTGAAGCATGACACAGGATAAAATCACTAAAAGCTTACATAACTTACTTCCATTGTATATAAACAGAGGATGTCAAATATGAACACAGAGTTTTTCCACCATCCTGTCCTGGTATTGAGTTATTTTGGCTAAGTGATCTCAAATGTCCAGTCTGGCACCAGCAGGACTCATTGTTCCACACAGTTTCTCTTACAATGGTTTTATTAACGAAGGAGGGGGGGTGTATAATCATAACATTTTAATGGTGTGAATGTGTGTATTTGTTTCTTTGGGTAGGCACAATTTAGTCCAGGTCAATCATCAAGGTTAAAGCCAAAAGCTTGTTGCTGTATTGTGTTGTGTTTGTTTTTTTAATGGTTTTGGCTACATGAAGCGAGTCAAACACTCACCTCATGTAGACTTGAAAAAAGTAAAAAGTGTCTTATTACCAGAAATACCTCTAGTCTGTGTTTTTTAGTAGTAATAGAGGTACTATTACTACTAGACAACAGGTGGTCTGCTTGGATTCATTCGACTAACTAATTTTCATAGAAAAAATATGAAAACATCCATAGAACCTTCTGAAAGATCTCTACACTGTCCATCAGTATGCTCAGTAGGTGAAAACAGTCACAAAAAAAGAAAACAGTTTATATTGAGCTGTTACTTACGTAGTATAATTTAAACAAGGAAAATTACTGATTATTACTATGCATCATCATGATTTAGATTTTTAGATTTCTCAGATTTTTAGTATCTAAAGCATCATGATTTAGATTTTGGTGAAATAATAATTCAGAACATAGAATATAGAAGGTTTTTTATTTGTAAGTGAAATTTTTCCATCTGTTTCTACGATACTTAAGATTATATATTAAGGTTATGAATAAACTCATAAAATGTTCATGTTTAGACAGATTTTGGGTCACTTTAATGTCCTAATCTTTAATAGCTTCTAATTAACTTCATTATTAATTATTTATTTATTTAGCAGGATTTCAGAGTTCAGAGTGTACACACCAACCTTAAAAGAAATAACTGTAATGTAATGTAAAAGGTAAATGATCTGAACATGACGTTATCTGGGAGGAAAGACACCAGCTTAAGAGGATTTTCAGCTGCACAAGCTCATAGTCTTTCATTATAAATATTCATTTTCAGCTTATGTAAATATTGAAATGCACCATACTACAGTATTTTTTTTAAGATCTTGTGACCTTTAAAACCTTCGTGCTGCACCTCCACAAAGAATTCATTTCCACACGCTGACTCCAGCTCACAACATTAATGGTTCAGTCTGTCAACACTGTTTTCTCGTCGTGCTGTTTTGATAGTGAATATTAGTCGGTCGGAGGTTGGCGGGGACAACACACACACAGACACACACACACACACACACACACAGCGTGTTAATTCATGATGGCTGAGTTAACTGAGATACCTGATCCTCTCTCTCTCTCTCTCTCTCTCTCTCTCTCTCTCTCTCTCTCTCTCTCTCTCTCTCTCTCTATGTCTATGGCTCTCTCGTCCCTGACCCACTTTGTTGACCAGAGGAAGATGAACAACAAGTGTTTTGGGAACATTATGTCCCGACTCTCTTTCTCTCCCCCTCCCACCCACCTCTTCCTCCCTCCTCGCCACCCCTCCCTCCTCCATCACTCCTCTGGTTCTCGTCTTTTCTCCCATCAGCCTCTCGTCGGCGCTCCCATCACTACAACTCCCCATTCCAAAAAAAGAAAAAGAAGAAACATTTTTTAGCCAGTAACATAACGTTCTTCTCTCTTCTCTTCTCTCTTTCCCTCCTTTTTTCAGCTTTACTGCAGTCTATGAAACCAAACAGAAGGAAATGTTTGGATGTGATAGTGTTGATAGAGCAGGTTCAGACTGGTCTGAGGGCAGATTCATGTCTAAACACACAAATACGAACAAGTGGGTCTACAAACAGGGTTCGTACAAAGTCTTGAAAGTTTGAAAAATGCTTTATTTTAACTGTTATATATTCAAGGTTAGGAAATGCTTGAATTTCACTTGTCATTCAGAGCTAGAGGAGTCCTCTGTGGATCCCTTACACTGGAAATAAGGAAGCATTAAATAAACATGATCAATGCATCCAATCAAAGTTAATATGAACAGCTGGCAAAATAAACAAAGTGACAATATACATTGATTGCTGTGGGTGTAAAGGAATTCTGTAAACTTTATTTTTCGCAATTGCACTTATAGTAACAATGTGGATGTGATGATAAAGGCTTCAAGAGTCTGGAAGTTTTTGGTTTTGGTACATTGAAAGTGCTTGAAAAGTGCTTGAATTGTACTCTTAAAAAGCTGCACGAACCCTGTACAAGTACCAGAACATCGTCGCACTGTCGTTCAGAGTTGGTACATGTGTAGATGCAATGAATATAGATACTAAGTATAGTGAAGTCCCTCACAACAAGTCTATATTATATTACTTGACGTCATGTTTTAATTTAATGCCGAAAAGAAGATTCTTGGTCTTATTTCGGGTGTTTGTCCGCAGCCTGTGTGATTCTCTGACTACACGTGTTGCTGTTTGTCGAAACAGCGCCATTATATCTCCACATTGAAGTAAAATCTTATTATATCAGATTGAAATAATGACCAGAACTATTCAAATAAAACACATGCTGTAAAAAAGTTTGACAGCATTAGCACTTTTTTAAATAAAGATATAGACACAAGGCCAGACGAGCTGGAGGCCTGTGGCTAGATGATGACTGGGTGTTGTAGTTATATATACACCTCTTGAAAACACCTTGGGGAAATCCACACATAGCGGCCATAAACAAAAGACGGTTCTTTCCTAATGTAGGTTTTCTTTTTTAATTTTCATTTTATCCTCCAGTTTATCAGTATGTATGTGTTGTGTATGTATGTATGTTCTCCCACAATGATCTGCTGCTCATGCTGTGATTCCACACAGATAAATATACCAGTGGCAATAGAGTGTGTGTGTGTGTGTTTGTGTGTGTGTGTGTGTGTGTGTGTGTGTGTGTGTGTGTGTGTATTTGACCAGATGTGTGTTTGGAACATGTAGTCACACAGAAGAGAGGATGGAGGGATAAAGGGGAAGGATGAGGGGGGTAAGAGAGGTTAGCTGTCACAGGGCACAGGGGTTGCCGCTGAGGACGTAATGGAAAAATCACTCAAGATTAACATGAAACACAGGAAATGCTCTCAATTGAGCCTGATTGCCCTATGTGTGTGTGTGTGTGTGTGTGTGTGTGTGTGTGTGTGTGTGTGTGTGTGCTGACAGAGCTCCTGTTTATTGACAAGATTTCTTAAGCGATATTAAAGCTTTTCTAAAAAAATAAAAACATACAGAGGTGATTTCCCTGGCTGCACTGTAGGAACACGGTGTGACACTGATGTTGAATATCAGCTAATCAGCTGCAGCCAGTATCAGGCAATTACCACAAAATCCCATCCCTGGAGCCTCTGTCAAGTAAAACAACTCTATTTTCAGCTTTCCTAACATGGAGAGGTGATGTTTGATCGATCTAATGGAGGAAATTGACTGTTTTATTTATTTCTCCCTGTCAACCACAAATAAACAGTCTGTATAAAACTAGAGCAGCTCAGCACATCAGCTGATACTTGATGTTCATGAACCTGTTAACTTCTGACGTGATAAAACCCTGACATTCACGTTGGTATTTGATTGGTCCTGTATGTAGCTGAGCCGGTCCCTCACATTCCTCGGAGTCAACAGACCACTTTTCTAACCCCTTACCATCTAGTTTCCCACGTTTTTTTTATTTCCACTTTAAGTAGATTTAAAGTTATTAAAACCATTTTATTGTACACTGGCAGCATGTATTCTTGTTCATCCGGGGTCAGTAGGGTTTTTACTGTAACACGCTAAACCACTTTTACCAGTTCATGGAAGCAGAGGCATGAAACTTGTACTCAAGCATGCTTTGCCCAAGTGAGAGGTGAGGAACACCGTGGAGCTGTCAACCTATGTGACTCTTAAATAGCTTTAAAACCAGGAGTTCTTGAATCACTTGGTTCTCACTGATGCTTGTAGTTTGAAAGTTGTAGCTATTTAAATTCTTAAAAAGTCTTTTGCCCTGCCCAAAAAAACGCCCAGAGACGAGGCACACGTGTATTTTCTAATAGATTTCTTTCATTTCTGTCTTTCTGAAATGATAAAACATGTTCTAAAATACCTGCCCTGTTGTACTACTGTGCTGAATTGTAAGTTACACTCCCCTGAACTCTTTCAACTTTTGATCCTAAATCTTTTTGACATAAGTTAATTATTCTTTATGGTTTTGATTTATCTGTTTTTGAAGACTGACAACAATATTTGTCAGACTAAACAGCAAGCACGACCAATACGACATCAGCAACAACAAAATGAGCAAGCCAAACCATGAATTTATGAAACAGGATTTTTTTTTTTATCTGAAATTTGTTGGTTTTCAGATACAAAGAGAATTGCGCCTGGAAATGAAAAACTAATATAATTGTAGTCCTAACTGGTCATTCGTCTTAATAAACCAGACAGAGCACAGAAACCGTTTTTTAATTCCAAATCGAGCATTCTCTTCATTCACTCTTTCATTCATTAACATTCATAATACTGTAACAACAAGTAATCATATAAATAAAAAGACTAACACATAAAATAATAGTAATAAAGATTTGTGCAGGAAATCAAAGCATGAAGAAAACTGGTTAGTCTGCAATAACTTAGCGAATGATATAACAAAAAATGAAAGATTATCTCAATTTTAACCATTTCCTGCAATGCAACATAGATCATTAGCTCATGTTGACACGCTTCTCATCCTACAAAACATCTTCACATAAATAAATATCATTCCATTAGTGCTGCTGAACACCTGCAGCCACTTAATATTGAATTTTCCTGCAGCGAGGTGATGTGTAATATAAAGATTAACGTCAGCAGCCATTTCAATTCAATCACAAATGAATTAAATTCATAAGCTATTTTTCTGCCTTGCTGCAGGCGTGCAATTCAGATTTAATGTGCTGGGAGTTGCCCGGAGGTGAGATATGCAAACAGGCAGCCAGGGGGTCGCCAGCTTCATTTTTCGTCTGGGGAAATACAGAACAAGTGCTGCTTTTTCGTGCCTCAACATGAGGCCCTCAATGTGCCTTTTAGCAAGGCACAGTCCACAGCTGCTCGTTGGAGAACATTGGAGTCAAGTGCAGCCTTTTAGAGTGAGCACAAAAACACTAAAACTCAGGATAATGTTCAGTATTTTTTGTCACCATAGCCTGACCCAAACTTGAACCATTAACTAAAAACTTTAGTTTAGTAACACTCAGCTTCAGCTCCACTGCATCTGACACATCATATTTTTCCTTGAGGCACATTAGCACATCATTCATGGTTTAGCTTTGCACGAAGTCCACATACCTACAGGCAAACTGTTCATGTTCAACCACATACTCAACATGATTTAAATGTAAATGTCATGTTTAAAAGCAGATTTAAAAGTAGAAATAGATATGCACGATTTGGTTTCTGAAACTGTCAGGTTGTTCCAAAGTCTCAATGACTCCATTAAGTGAAAACATTCCAGTCTCTCACACAGCCTGGAGCCAAACCATTTACTGCTTTGTAGCTGGTTAATGAATTCTAATTCTGATGTCTTTCTATTATTTAAAAACATTTAAACAGGCGACATTTTGATAGAGGAATCAATAATGACAAAATTCAGATTTTAAAAGTTTAAATTTAAGCTCAATTTCAAGTTTTAAGTTTCCTATTTACTATAACATGCCCAGAAAAAGGAAATTCACTTGGATGAGGGTGCAGATAATATTAAATATCCTTACGCAGAGTGACTTATAATTTCTCTCAGTTGAAAAGTTTGTTCTTTTCTGTCCCATCATGCCTTGCTCTGACAGGTAGCAAGGCATGATGGGACAGAAAAGAACAAACTTTTCAACAGCAAATCACAGCACCTCCCAACGGGATTGTTAAGCTGCCTTTTTATTTTTGGGGCTTGCAAAAACAGAACAGTTGCATAAGCTCTTGACTTCAGAAACATGCACACACGCTCCATCTCCTCCCTGGCTTGTCGGGCGGCTGTTTTTTTAAAAACACCTCGGGCTGAATGGTTGCATTGGCTACATCGAGGAGATGTTGACATTTTTGTAGCAATCAACCATCAAGCCCAGAGCGGCTGCATTCATGAC